>JAODAL010032357.1:0-47055 GCA_025379985.1 Phyllomedusa bahiana
GACGGCCCGCCGACGCCGGACAAAAGGGGGGGGGAAAGGGAGGAGGGAGCGGGGTCCCTTCCTGCCTCTTCCCGCACAGTGAGGGCCCGGGGGGGCGGGGGAGCGGATGCTGCGGCCCGGGGTTCACCCGCCTGTAGGGGAAAACCCGGGCCCGGCCCGGGGCAAGAGTAGCGCACCAAGGGATTTTCTCTTGCGCCCCCCGGGTTAAAATTTTAAAAGGGCCCCCCCCGCCTTTCTGGGCGGGGGGGAGGAATTTCCAAAATCCCACCCCGGGGGGGAGGCCCCCAAAATGGGAAGGGGCCCCAAATAGCGGGGGCCCCCCCCCCCCCCCCGCCAAAAAAAGGGGAGAGTTGGGGGATGTATGCGGCCTACTGTGATTGTGCATTATTAATTTTTTATCATTTCCCCATTTTTGGGTATTTTTATACAGAATCTGACAGGAAGAAACCTCACCATGTTCTGTTACCTTTTGTATGTATAAAAAATATAATTAAAACAACAATGGGCACCCCGTCAAGAGAAACCCCCCCACCCCCCCCCCCCCCCCCCCCCCCCCCCCACATGACCGGGGGGGGTGGATCGGGGCCTCGTTGCCCGCTCAGCCCCCCTGGCCCTCTGGAGGGGAGTGGCCCCAAACCCGGGCCGCCCCTTTCGGGGGAGCCGGGCGGCCTCACTCCCCCTGCCCCGCTTGGCTTTTCCTGGAACCCCCACGTCCCCCCTACTTAGGGGGCATTGGGAGTCGGCTCTCTTAGATTTAAAAAGGGGCCCGCGTGCCGGCAATTTGGTTTTTGGGGGTCGTGGACCCTATATAAAATTCCTTTTCCTTTTCCCGAACGTCCCCCCCGGAAACTTTTGGCCTTACCGCCTTTACAGAAAAACGGTTTTTTTGTGTAAAATTTTTTGATTACCGGGGTACCGTTCCATTCTGCTTCCGTTCCTCGACCCGAAAAATTTTTTGCCGCCTGTCCTGACCCCCTGCCCCCCTCCCTGGGCTACGCCTAGTCTCCTGGATTTTGTAACCCCGCACTGCCCCTTTGGGTGCCACCCCCAAGCAAGTTTACGCCAGTGGGGAAGCGACCTTGGTAGTAATCCGCCGCCAGCAAGTTTCCAAATTCCCCCTTTTTTTTTCCAAACAGGCTCCCGGTTTAAAACCGGGAAACCCAAATTAGACTCCCCCTCCCTGGTACGACTTACATTTTGCTTGGGAGAGGTCCGCGGATTCCCCTTCCATCCCTCCGTAACAACACCAAGGGTCGGACCCGGCCCATGGGAAGCAGAGGGGAAATACCAGTGGGTTTTTGGGGATGGTGGGGCTTTTGGGGGCCCCTTTTAAGGGGGAAAGGCAGATAAAGGGGGGGCAGAAAAAAGAGGCATGTGCAAATAATGTAGGGTGCGCCCCCCAAAACAAATGCAATGGTGGAACCCAAAAATCAAAATTTACTGTTTGGGGAAACCCAAAAATTAAAATCCACTGGAGGGGCCTCAAGGGAATTAAAATTCACTGGTGGGTCCTAAGAATCAACTCCACTTTTCGGCCCCCCAAAATTAACAGCATTAAATGGGCCCCAGGGGAATTTAACCCAAATGGTGGGGCCCCCAAGGGAAACAGCTCCCCTGGTTGGGGCCCCAAGAATCAAGCCCCTGGTGGGCCCCAAGAGTCAAAATCCACTGGGGGGGCCCCCGGAAAACAACTCCCCTGGGTTTGGGGTCCAGGAATTTAATCCAATGGTGGGGGCCCCCCGAATTAAAATACCCTCATGGGGGCCCAAGAATCAATTCCCCTTTATGGGCCCCCAAAAATTTCCGTCACCTTTTGGGTCCTAAGGGCGACATTTATAAGATTTTTAAGGGAAAAGGCGCATTCCAAAACCCTTTTGGGGGGGATAAATGCAGGAATGGGCACTTTTCAATGCGCCAAAAAATTTTTGGGGTTGCACCACATTTGTAGGGAAAGGACAATGTATGGGTTCTTTGAAAGCCAAACCTAGGCACAGAAACCAAATTAGAAAAAGTCAGACCCGGGGTAAATGTATGCCCTGAGCCAGGGCTTGTGGTTTTTTGGTCTACAAATGCCCTGTATGTATACCTGAAAAAGAAAAAGACCAAAGGGAAAGGGGGTGCCTTGAGCCCGACCCTTTTCGTATTGGTCTACACTGCCCTGTTTGTATGGAAACCCGCAGAAGAAAAGCCCAAAACCAGGGGGAAAGGGGGGTGCCCTGGGGCCCAGACCCTTTTGGGGTTTTTGGCTTTTTACACTGCCCTGTTGTTTGACCTTTTTAGAAGAACAGACCAAAGGGTAAAGGTGGTGCCTGAGTCAGACTTGTGGGTTTTTGTCTTTTACACTGCGCCCGATGTATGACCTGAAAAAGAACCGCCAGAAACCCGGGGAAAGGGGGTGCCTGAGCCAGACTTGTTTTGGGGATTGGCTCTACATGCCCTGTATGTATGGGCCTGCAAAAAAAAGAACAGGGCCCGGGCCCGGGGTTTAAAGGGGGTGCTTAGGCCCCAAACTTGTGGTATTGGCTCTTCACTTTCCCCGTATTGGGTTTACTTTCAGAAGAACGCCAGCCAGGGTTTTAAAAGGGGGTCCTGAGGGAAGGGCTTTTTGGGTATTGGGGTCTACCACTGCCCCTTTATGTATGACCTGCAGAAGAACAGCCCCGGGCCAGGGGAAAGGGGGGGGGGGGCCTGAGCCAAGACTTGTGGGGATTGCCGTACAAATGCCCGTATGTCTGACTGCAGGGAAAAAACAACCAGACCAGGGTAAAGGTTGGGTACCTGAAACCCGACTTGTGGATTGGCTCTACACTGGGACTGTATGTTTTTGACCTGCAGAAAAAACAGCCAGACCAGGGTTAAGGGGGTGCCTGAGCCAAAACTTGTGGTATTGGGCTCTTTCACTGCCCTTTTATGTATGACCTGCCCGGAAGAACAGCCAGCCAGGGGGAAAGGTGGTGCCCCGAGCCAGACTTGGGGGGTTTGGCTTTTACAACTGCCCTTTTTTGTATGACCTTTCAGAAGAACAGCCAGACCAGGGTAAAGGTGGTGCCCTGAGCCAGACTTGTGGGGAAATTGGGGTCCTTTCACTGTCCCGTATGTATGACCTGCAGAAGAAACAGCCAAAAACCGGGTAAAAGGGGTGGGGCCCGAGCCAAAACTTTCGGGTATTGGGCCCTACACTCCCCCGTATGTATACCTGCAAGGAAGAACAGCCCAAAACCAGGGGGAAAAGGTGGTGCCTGAGCCAGATTGTGGTATTGGTTTACACCTGCCCCTTAAAGGTATGACCTGCAGAACAGACCGGGGGAAAGGTGGTTTCCTGAGCCCGATTTTTGGGGGGTATTGGTTACACTGCCCTGTATGTATGACCTGCAGAAGAAAAATGGGAAGGGTTAAAAAAAAAATGGTGCCTGAGCCGATTTGTGGTATTGAACTCTTTCACTCCCTCTATTTTATGAATGCCCGGGAAGAACCCCCAGACCAGGGTAAAAGGTGGTGCCCCGAGCCAGACCCCTTTTGGTTTTGGCTTTTAACTGGCCCCCCCTATGTATGCCCCGCGGGAAAAACCGCCCGACCAGGGAAAGGTGGTTTTTTTGAGCCAGGGCCCTTTTTGGGGTTTTTGGGTTACACCCCCCCCCCCCCCCCCCCCCCCCCCCCCCCCCCCCCTTCTTGTGTTTATGGACTTTTCAAAAAGAAAAAGCCAGACCCGGGTAAAAGGGGGTGCCTTGGCCGATTTTGTGTGGGGGTATGGTTTACCCTTCCCCCTTTTTGTAGGGCCCGCCCGAATTTGGGAACCGGGCCCGCCAGGGTAAAAGGGGGTGCCTGAGCCAGAAAAATTTTTTTTAAGGGTATTGGCTCCTTTCAAATGCCCCGAAAGTAAAGAAACCCCGTAAGAAAACAGCCCAGGGCCCGGGTAAAGGGGGGTGCCCTGAGCCAGACTTGTGGTTTTTGGCCCCTTTCCTGCTCTTTTATGTTAAAGACCTGAAGGGAAAAAACAAACCAGACCCGGGGTAAAAAAGGGGGTGCCTGAGCCGACTTGTGGTATTGGCCCACTACTGCTCTTTTTATTATTAACCTTTCAGAAGAAAACGCCAGAAGGGTAAAGGTGGTGCCCGAGCCAGACTTGTAGTTTTTGTTCTACACTTTCCCTGTATGTGTTGGGCCCCAGAAGAAACAAAACCCTGACCAGGGTAAAGGTGGGTGCCTTTAGCCAGACTTTTGGTATTTGGTTTTACACTGTGCCCCCGTATGTAAAGACCTGCAAAAAAAACAGCCAGGCCAAAGGGGAAAAGGGGGTGCCCGTGAAGCCCTTCGGGGGTAAAATTGGGGCCTTTTCCCCTGCCCCCTTTTGTTATGACCCGCAGAAGAACAGCCTGACCAGGGGGGAAAGGTGGGTTGTCCTGAGCCCGACTTGTGGGGGATGGATTAAAAACTGTGCCCTTGTTTTGTATGAAAACCCGCAGAAGAAAGCCAGGGCCAGGGGGTTTTAAAAAATTGGGGGGCCTAGCCAGACCCGTGGTATTGGTTTTACACTGGTTTCCTGTATTAAAGACCTTTCAGAAGGAACAGCCAGACCAAGGGGAAAAAGGTGGTGCCGAGCCAGACTTGTGGGATTTGGCTTACATGCCCCGTTGGGGATGAGTTTCCCGAAGGAAAAGCCAGACCAGGGTAAAGGTGGTGGGCCCGAGCCCGGGTTGTGGTATTGGCTCTTTCACTGCCCCGTATGTATGACCTCAGAAGAACAGTCTGTCCGCCCCAAAAATTTATACTTGGTTTACCCCAAAAAATCAGTTTTACAGATGGGTCCCAAGAGCCTCGTACCCTACCATCTACTGGGGTGCAGGGGAAATGAAACTTAAGCTATGCCAATAGAAGAAAAATTTTCAGCGTGTGAATCCCGCCCCAGGGGCTAGAATTTTCCCCATGTGTTTTTTTCCCTTCCCGGGGGGTATTCCCCCACGCGGCAGAATTCAAATTTCCCTTGGGAGTTTTGAATTGGAATGTCTTTAGGGGAGGTGCATGCATTTTCCCCAAAAAATTTTTTAGACCCCAAATTCCCCAAACCAAAATTTTTGCCCCTCCCCGAGCGTAAATTTTTGAATGCCTAAAAGATGTTCCACTGGAAAGGGACCATGGGGGGAAAAAGTGTTTTAAAAATTTTAATTTTTGGGCTAGTTTGCATGGTTCATTTTTTTTTTTTTTTTTTTTTTTTGTGTAAAGGGGGAAAAAGGGAAAAGTGTTGGGCCCCCCAATTTTTTTTCCTTTTTATTTTTTCATTGTTTTTTTTTTCTTTAATATATTTGGGGGTTTAATTTGAGAATGTTTACAGGGCGTAAAAATTATGTTCCTGGATATGTTTAACAGATATGTTTGGTAAAAATTTTGGGGGAAAAAAAAAGAACCCTTTCCCCTTTAAGCATACCCCAATTTTTTCCCAAGGTGTCCGCACCCGTGGGGCTAAATTTTTTGGGGAAAAACCCCCAATCCCCCCCGTGGAGTTTATTCTTGGGGGTCTACAAAGGAGGTGAATTTATGAGACCCACCCGTGGGGGTTGTCTTTTTGGGGCCCCCCCAGTGGGGTTGATTTCTTGAAAACTCACCCGTGGGGTTTGATTCCCTTGGGGCCCAACCCCGTGGAGTTGGGTTCTTGGGGGCCAACCGTGGAGTTGATTTTTGAGGCCCACCGTTTGGGGTTGATTCTTAGGGCCCCCCCAGTGGAGTTTATTTTTGGAGGGCCCCCCAGTGGAGGTTTATTCTTGGAACCCACAGTGGAAATTGATTCCCGGAACCCACCAGTGGAGTTTGATTTTTTTGTGGCCCACAGTAAAAGGGGATTCTTGGGGCCCACCAGTGGAGTTTTATTCTTTTAAGCCCCCCAGTGGGGTTTTTCTTGGGGGCCCAGCAGTGGAAACTGATTTTTGGAAAACCCCCAGTGGAGCTGATTCTTGGGTCCTAATGTGAAGGTGATTTTTTTGGGGCCCACCAAAAGGGAAAGGTTTATTTCTCGGGGGGCCCCCCAGTGGAGTTGATTCCTGTTGCCCACCCGTGGAGGTGATTCTCGGAACCCCCCAGTGGGGTTGATTTTGCAATAAGAAGTAACACCAAATAGATAAAAAATGTCATTTATACAAACCCAAAAAAAAAGGCCCCCAATTGTTGGGTTTTTTTTCCCAAAATTTCCCCTAGCTTGGGGGGGGAAAGCTGAAGGCGCTGTGCGTTGTGTCCCGAGCCAGGGATTTTATTTTTTCTCTGGGGGGTGGGAAACCACATGGGGCACCCAATTTTTTTACTTTTTTGTCTTTGGGCCCCCCCCCCTTTATGCCTTGCCCGCCCTGCTGACCCTGACCCTGCTGAAGGAGGGGAAGGGAATTTCTTTTTTTCACAGTATCCTAATCCCTAACCCCAAAAGTTAAATGGCCCTCATCTGTCACACGGGTTTTATAAAATGCACCTAAAAAATTCTTTTTCATGGTGCAGGGAAAAATTGGTAAAATTTTATATGGAAATTTTTTTCATTTATTTGGGCAAGGTGTCATCAGGGAAGTACAGGTAGGGCCCCGGGTTTCGAAAAGGAAAAAGGGGCTGGGGGGGTTTGTTCTTAAGATGAATCTTTACGTAAAAAACAAACAGGTAAAAATTTATTAAAAGTAACTCCAGCAGGGGAAAGGGTTTTTACATTTGTTTTGCTGTCTGTGTCCCCGTTTTAAAATTTTCCCATTTTTTCACTTCAAAATGCTTGCTGTGGCCCCCCTGGGAAATTTTCGGGTTTCCCCAGCTAATTTGTGAGGAAAATGGAAATAAAAACCATTGGCTCCCGAAAACTTAAAAAAAAAAAAAAATCTGCGGGGACTACAAGTGACAGCATACCCTATAAAAACTCCGTTTTGTAACTAGGAGGGCTAGGATGCCATCAGTCATTTTTAAATTTAAACCCTTTAGGGGCCATAAAAGCCCAAAAACAAAAGGGGGGCCCCCCCCCATTACTAGTTCCTATTTTTTGACATATCATTGGGCCCCCCTTTTTTAATAGGGTCCCGACGGGAAATGCTAACCCCTAATGCCCTTTTTTGATAAACCCTGTAGGGGCGATGTAATCGGAATTTGGGGGTAAGTCCGGGCGGGCTGCCTTGTAAATTTGCAGTTTTCCCGTTAGGGGCAAATAAACGAAATTTGGGGAAAAAAGGGGCCTCCTGATTGGTTTCCCGGGCCCCTTGGGGAAAAAGGGAAAAATACCCCCTGGGTTTGGGCCAAAAAAGCTCATGGGCCCCCAAAAAAATAATAAAAACTTCTTCCAAAGTTTAGGCCCCTAGTACCTATGAATAGGGTCAGTTATTTCTGAGCCGGGAAAAAGCTTCTGGAAAAGCATTATCTCCCAATATAGATTTGAAAATATTTAGGTTTTTTGGGGTTACTATTTTGGGGTTTAAAAGGCGTAAGGGGTTTTCAGGACCCTTCTTTTTAGGGGTGATTTTTTCCCCCTAAGGGTTGTTGTAGGGGATCCCCTCCCGGAAAATTTCAATATATTTCCCATTTTTCCATAGGCCAAAATTGACCCTAACAAATTCTCCCAAACTATTAAAAACACTAAAACGTTAAAATTTTAAATTTTTGTTAAACACTAAACCTTATACACATTTTTTAAAAAAAATGATTTTAAACTCTCAATTTTTTTCCCCTTCTAAATTTTGGAAGGGAAAAAATTTCCTTTTCTATTATCAAGTTTTGGGGGGAAACCCCCCTAAACAAAGGGGGCCCCTTTATAATATTACCGGTAATTTACTAACTTCAATAAGGGATCCCAAAAAATCCCACTTGGGCAAAACCCTCCCAATTTATTCGGAATTTTGGGCATAAAAAAATATAAGGTTTTCCCTTTTCCAAAATTTCCCCTGCAGGGGGTGACACTTGTGAAAAAAGGGGGACAAAAACACAAATTAAATGTCAAAGCCTACCTTTTCCCAAAGTTTTTACCAGCTAAAACTTGGGTTCTTTAGGGGATTGGGTCCGGTTCCCATGTGGGTTTGTCTATTCCTTTTTTATCATGTTAGGTACACACCCTTTTTCAGGTGCCTTTACCCCCAATTTTGGCCAAACCCCAAAATTCAAACAATACCCCCCTTTCCCCTTTTTAAATCTCCTGCATGAATTTCTGATACTATGTGCTGCTGCTACTGCTGCTGCTGCTGTTGCTGCCTGCGTTTTTATAAACAACAATCCCAGGCAAAATTTTACAAATTTCCCTAGCAGGTTGCCGGCCCCCAATTTTTACCATGCCCCCCGCGTGCTATAACCAAATGGACATTTTTTGCCCTGACTGTGATGGACTTCCGTCCAAAATTTCTTATATTTTTGCATCTGGCAAACCCCCACCTAGATTTGGACCCAAGCCCAAAATAGGGGTTTTTAAAATTTTTTCAGCACAATACAAGCCCATATCACTTTCCCCCTAAACATTTTTCCTCTATGTTTTCTATTTCATATTCATTGGGGAAAAGGTGCCCCCATTATAAAATGTACACTGCTATCTTTTTTCTTTCCCATAAAACTCTTTTCCTTCTGTATTTTAATATACATTATTCCCTTTTTTAAAAAAGCTTTAGGCCTTATGGGTTTGGGCCCCCCCCCCCCCCTCCCGTTAAATTTTAAACCTTCCCCCCCTTCCCCACTAAATATTTCCTTTTTTAACAGGTTTACAGCTAGTTACCTTTATTTTATAACGGGTTTTCAATGGGAATATGCAGAAATGTTTAAATAAATTTTGTAACTTAATTTTTTTATTTGCATACAGTGTATTGCCCTATATTGTACTTGTAAGTTAGCACCAAAAAACTAACAAATGGGGTTTTTAAACCCAATTAAAAAGTTTTAAAAAAATAGATGGTTAAAATTTCTCCCAAAAATGTGTCTCGTTTAGGAAACGTAAGTGTAAAATATTATTTAAAATTCAGTTGCTAACCAATTCTTTATGAAAAATAAAAAATATAACCCCAAATTTTTTAATAAGGGAAAATTTTGGGCCTTTTGTGATTAAATTTCTTTCATCATTGCAAAAAACTGGGAAAGTGGGGGGATAAGGTGGGGGGAGAGGGGGCAGGAAGGGGGGGTAGGGGAAGAGTTGAAAAAACAAAAAAAAAAAAAAAAAACGTATGTGGAAAATCTTGTGCTTCCCCTTTTAGTCCAATTTTATTCAAAAAAACCCCAAAGCTTATACCACTGAACCCCTACCCTTTAAACCCCCATTTATTATGTTTTTTCAAAAATTTTTATAGGGAATCAGGGGAGACTTAAATAAATGCTGGGAAAAAGAAAAGCCCTTCATTTAGGCCTTTGGGGGTTCAATGTATTTAGTCTATATATCCCCTCTTGCCTCTTCCTGCCCAAAAAAACTAATTTTTTCTTTCCCCTAGCTTTTTTAAAAACCCGTTTCCCCAAAAAATTTTAAACCACCCTTTTTTCCCCCATTATGGAAAATTCCAAAAAAAAAAGTTTCTCGCTAGGGAGGTGTCACCTCTAAATTTTAATAAGGGACTAAAATGTTTCGGGATCTGACGACGAAAAATCCTTATGGTTTTTCCCCCCATAGATCTTGGGGAAGGGGACACCCTGCCCCCCAAAAAACCCCCTCTGGTTTTACAGTTTTATAAAAAATTTTCTTATCTCAAATTTTCTCTTATCAATGGGGGTTAAAAAATTCCTTGTTTTTTTCCCTTTAATGGACAAAAAGAAAAAGTTGCCACAGGGAAAATTTTAGCCCCAACCCCCGGACCTGTAACCATGTTTTATTGCCCTTTTTCTTTTCCCCAAAAGGGGAAATATGCACAAATTCAACCCTAAGATTTTTTCCTTTTTCTATTTTGTGACACTAGGATTTTTTGGATCTGCTTTAAAAAAAGGGCCCAAAGTCTTCTAAGTATACCTCTCATTTTGTTGGTCTATCCCAAAGGAAAACAGCGAAATTAAATCAGTTTTTTTTCCCTTTTTCTTTTGTTTAGATTAATAAATGTATTCTGTCACTTTGTTTTAAAAGGGGGTATTAAAACATTTTTCAAATTTTTTTTTTTTGGGGGGTAACCCCTTGGGCCTTTAAAATGTGATTTAAAATTAAAACATTCTTTATTTAAAAACTCTAAAAGGGAGAGCAAAAATTCCTTTTGAGCCCCTTAAAAAAAATTGGCCTAGGAAAATCCCCCCTTCTTTAAAAGGAAAGGGGGATGCCAGTGAAAAAATGTAAAAACAGGTTTGGGTAGCTGTATTTTTTTTAAATTCTTTGTCTGAAAAATTTCTTGTTTTCCTCCAACATAATTTGAAGATCCAAAAATTAAAATTTTTTTTCGTTGGGAATTTTTTAAAAGTGAAAATTTTATCCCAAAAATTTTTTATTTTCATTTTAGTCCCGATACAATTTTCCTTTAAAAAAAATTTTTCAATCCGTCCCAAAAAAATCAATATAAACATCAATTTAAAACGCCCCTTAAATAAAAACGTTCTGTGGGAAAATTTTTAAAGTGTTTAGAAAAAAACAAAAAGCATCCTCCCATCAACCTAAAAAAAAAATTACAAAAACCCTTGGGGCACAAACTGTGGGCCCCTGGCTGCTTTCTTTTTTTCTGTTGATAAAAAAAGGGGCCCTCAAACAAAAAAAAAATTATGTGTCAAAAACCAAAAAACCCCTTTTAAATGTAAAAAAAAAATCATTGGGGTTAAAAAAATTGTGTACCCCTTTTTGTTCAAAAAATACTTGTTGGGTTTCAGGCCCCCGAACAGTTTTGATGTTCCCTGGGATAGGGCTTCAAAATCTAAAATTGTTTAAAAAGTGTAATCTTTACTCATCACTAGATCATTAATTCTCATCACAGTATCCTTTCAGATATGAAGGAAGGCCAGTGACAAAGGGCATCAGTATACGATCAACATACGTGCTAGGTCCTTGTGTTAAATAATTTATACCTGAGACTATCGGTCTTCCTGGTATTGGCACTACCTTTTATGCACTTTTGGTAATGCATAAAAGGTAGCAATAGTAGGATTCACATTTAACATAAATTTCTTCTCATCTTCAGTAATTAATTTTTTCACAATACCCAGGACCAAAATCCTTTTTAATTCCTTCAGATACTCATTGGTTGGATCTTTTGGAAGCCTCTCATATGTTTCTGAATCATCAAGTATTCTCTCAAGCATCGCTCTATAGTCACTTTTATTTAAGATGACAATATTACCACCCTTTATCATTGGGTTTGATTACTATCTCTATGTTAGATTGTAATTCTGCAATAGCTAGTTGTTCCTCCCATTTTAAATTTAAAGAAATAGTGTGTATAGAGGTTTAGTGTTATACATAATAAAAGTTATGTTTTAGTGCTTTATAGATTGAGAACTGTTAGAGTTCAAGTTTGCATATGGCAAAATAGTAAATATAGTGATTAAAAGTCACTCTTTGTTCTCTTACTAGATTCCCATTTTTTTGGAGACTCTCTGGATATAGGGACAGTATTATCTGGCGGAATTATAACCCCTTTTTTCAGATGGGTTACATATGGAATTTCGGGAATTATATCTGCCATGAACATAAGTATTCCATGAAGTACATATACCTATGTTTGGTGAGTCCTATTGGTATTAAAGGGGTTGTCTCACTACAAGGATTGCGGCTTTTTATATTAAAGATCTGGCAAAAACAAGTCACTTTGCAATATGTGTCCATGAACAGTGTCCTACATATTCCTAGATATCTTGTATGGGCTGCATCAGCTCCTCAGGTTGCTATAGCTACAGACCTTTTTGATCCATCCCGATAGGCTGACAGCACTGGTTGCTATAGCTACAGACCTGGCTTCTACTGCAGCCTAGTGGAAGCCAGTAAACACTCCCCTGAATTCAAAGTGAAACCAAGAATAGAGAACTGAGGTGAGATGAATCAATGTAGTGAGACAAGCCCTTTAATGATTGTAATAGTTTATAAGTAAAAGTTATGTTTTATTAGAGTATCCTTTTTTCCTTTTCCTTTATTGGCCCATATGCAGGGCTGCCATAAGTTATTTCAGAGCCCCATACAGCTGAAACGTGTGTCCCCATCACCAGTTACTATCTTGCACCATATCAGGAGGCCCCTTTTTTTCTTAAATTCGATCAGTGCCCCTAACAGGAGTACTGCTAATACAGGCAGTCCTCAACTTACACCGTTCCGATTTTTCTAGGGGTACTTTTTGAAGAGCATCGTTTATTTTCCCTGCATATGGGCCCCATATCCATTCCCAGTTCCTATCTTGCCCTGTATCAGAGGGCCCCCTTTTTGTTACATATGATCAGGGCCCCTAAAAAGGATTCTGCCCCAGGTTATATGTCATGTCCTATATGTCGCCAACAGCCTACTATGTTTCAAAAACATATAAGGCCTTATGTATGAAAACTGTCTAGTAGTAAGACTGTCTGTTGTCCATAGCAACCAAACAGACTCATAGCAACCAATCAGAGCTCAGCTTTCATTTCATATAGTGCTCTAGAAAAAATAAGAGCTGAGTTCTGATTGGTTGCTATGGGCTCTGATTGGCTGCTATGTGCAAAATAGGAACTGGTAATGGACGTGGGGCTCAGATTCTGCAGCTGTATCGGGCCCTGAAATGACTTGGAAGCCTGTGGGGGGTATATGGTTCAGGAGGGAAACCCAGTGGCGCCAATAGGGATCTTGATCAAATCTAAAGATAAAGGGACCCTCTGATATAGGGTAAAATGGGAACTGGTATTAGACGCAGAGCCCATATGCTGCGGCTGCCTAGGGCCCTGAAATTACCTGGAAATGTGTGGGTGTCATATACTGTAGAGATATCCTGCAAAAAACCTACACTGCTTACTATGCACAGGATCCAGTGGGTGAAATATAGGACATGACATATACTCAGAGGTCCCATCAGGACAGAATTAGCAGGAGTCTTGTCAGGGGCCCTGATCAAATGTAACAAAACAGGGGCCCGCTTACTTAGGACAAGATAGGAACTGGTAATGGATGTGGGTCCCATATACTCGGGCTCCGTGGGGCCCTGACCAAATGTAACAACAGGGGCCCCCTAATATAAGACAAGATAGGAACTGGTAATGGATGTGGAGTCCATATACCGGGACTCTATGGGGCGGTTTTAAAATGTAACAACAGGGGCCCACTAATATAGGACAAGATAGGAACTGTAAATTGATGTGGGGCCCATATACTTGGGCTCTGTGGTGCCCTGACAAATGTTACAAAAAGGACCCCCTAATATAGGACAAGATAGGAACTGTTAATTAATGTGGGGCTCATATGCTTGGGCTCTATGGGGCCATGACCAAATGTTACAACAGGGGCCCCCTAATATAGGACAAGATAGGAACTGGTAATGGATGTGGAGTCCATATACCGGGACTCTATGGGGTCCTGATCAAATGTAACAAGGGCCCGCTGATATAGGGTAAAATAGGAACTGATAATCATACATGCCAACTCTCCCGCTTTTGGCGGGGAGGTCCCGCTAATGCGGATCCCCCCCCCCCCCGCCCTCCCGGCAGAGTTGCATTCCTCCCGCCGCCAGCAGGCAGCGGGGGCTCTTTAAATTACCTCGGCGCAAGAGTAGCGCTGGTGCGCTACTCTGGCGCCGCAGGGCCGCTGCTACAGGCGGGTGAAGCGGCCGCAGCGTCCGCTCACCCGCCCCGCGCGTCTTATTACTGTGCAGGGAGGAGGCAGGAGGGATCGCTCCCCTCCTCCCTCCTCCCCCTGTATGTACTGCGCCGGTATGCGCTGTACATACAGGTCAGCGGCGCAGGGGGAGTGACGCGCGGCTGCACTCACTCTCCCTGCGACGCTGAGGAGATCGTCAGGAGCTGGCCGTGCTGCAGGGAGCCTGGTGAGGTAAGTGGATTTTATTATTTTATTTTTATTAGCTAAAGGGGGCTCTACCTGGCTACAATAAGGGGGCAACTACCTGGCTGACAGAGGGGGCAACTACCTGGCTAACAAAGGGGGCAACTACCTGGCTACTAAAGGGGGCAACTACCTGGCTAACAGAGGGGGCAACTACCTGGCTAACAGAGGGGGCAACTACCTGGCTAACAGAGGGGGCAACTACCTGGCTACTAAAAGGGGCAACTACCTGGCTAACAAAGGGGGCAACTACCTGGCTAACAGAGGGGGCAACTACCTGGCTGACAGAGGGGGCAACTACCTGGCTAACAGAGGGGGCAACTACCTGGCTAACAGAGTGGGCAACTACCTGGCTGACAGAGGGGGCAACAACCTGGCTACTGAAGGGGGCAATTACCTGGCTAACAGAGGGGGCAACTACCTGGCAAACAGAGGGGGCAACTACCTGGCAAACAGAGGGGGCAACTACCTGGCAAACAGAGGGGGCAACTACCTGGCAAACAAAGGGGGGCCACTACCTGGCTACCAAAGGGGGCAACTACCTGGCACACAGAGGGGCAACACCAGGCTGACAGAGGGGGCAACTACCTGGCTAACCCGAGGGGGCAACTACCTGTACTGAACGGGGCAACTTACAGGTAACAAGGGGGGGCATCTACCTGACTAAAATGGGCAACTACCTGGGACTAAAGGGGGCAACACCCGACACAAAGGGGGCACTACCTGGCTAACAAAGGGGGGGGATCTACCTGACACTAAAGGGCGCAACTACCTGGGTCAAAGGGGGCACTACCCGGCTAAAAGGGGGCCTACCCGGCAACAAAGGGGGGCATCTACCTGCCGTAAGGGGCACTACCTGGGTTTTGGGGGGCTACACCTGGAAAAAGGGCATCTACCCGGGTTTCTTCCAAAGCCCAAAGCAGTTAGGCGGAGTAGGGTTGGCTTTTGAAGGGGGGGTGGCACAAAAAGATGGCGTGTCCCTGCAAATTTTTTCCCCGGGCGCCTAACCACGCCGCCCTCTTAAAAACTCCTGCTTTTGTTTTTAAAAATTGGCAATATCTTAAATTGGGTGGGGGCCAAGAAGCTGCTCTATTGGGCGTTATCAAAAAGTAACAACAGGGACCTGCTGGTCTAGTGCAAGATGGCACCTAGTAAGGGGGGCCAATACTTGGGGGCTTATAAGGGCCCTATCAAAAGTAACAACGGGGGCCCTTTCGGTCCGGGGGCAAATGGCCCAGAATTTTTTTGGGGGCCCCAAATTGGTCGGGGCAAACTGCTATGAAGGGAATTTTAAAAGCCCCCTGAAAGGGGGGGCAAATGTAAGGAAACGGGAAAAGGAACATGGGCCAAAGGGGGCACTAAGGCTCAGAAATTCATGGGAGCCCCTGTAAAGGGGGTGACATACAGACGTATACTGCACATGTCGTTCACTGATCACTATACTTTTTTTTAACACGGGGCAAAATATTGGACATGATATATACACAAAGGTGCCATCAGCACAGCACTGGCAGTACTCCTGTCAGGGGCCCTAATTGAATGTAACAAAACAGGGGCCCACTAGGGCAAGATAGGGACAGGTAATGGACATGGGGCCCAGATGCTTGGTCTGTATGGGGCCATGTTTAAATATAATAAAACAGGGGCCCGGTAACATAGGGCAAGATACGAGATAGGAGATAGCGATGGGCTCTATAGGGCTCTGATCGAATGTAACAAAACAGGGGCCTGCTACAGCAAGACAGGGACAGGTAATGGCCGCAGGGCACACATGTTTGGGCTCTGTGAACTAAATGAGGGCCCTCTGATATAGGGCAAGACAAGAACAGGTAACTGACATGGGGCCCAGATGCTTGGACTATATGGTAATGGATGTGGGGAAAATATACTTGGGCTCTATGGGGCCCTAATCAAATGTAACAACAGGGGCCTCCTAATACATAGTTGCCAACTTTTGAAAATGGAAAAGCAGGAGATTAAAGAGGGCAGCGCGCGTAGCGCGCCGTGGCAAAAAATTGCATGGACACGCCTCCTTTTTTCACCCCAAAAAGCCAACCCACTCCGCCTAACTAAAATAATGGCTTTGGGAGAAAGCCAGGTAGATGCTCTTATAGCCAGGTAGTAGCCCCCCATAACCAGGTAGTGCCCCTTACAGGCAGGTAGATGCCCCCTTGTAGCAAGGTAGATGCCCCCTCTGTAGCTAGGTAGATGCCCCCCTTTGTTAGCCAGGTAGTTGCCCCCGGTGTAGCCAGGTAGTGCCCCCTTTAATAGTCAGGTAGTTGCCCCCCGTAGTAGTCAGGTAAGTTGCCCCTTTAGTAGTCAGGTAGTTGACCCCCTTTTGTATCAGGTAGGTAGTGCCCCTTTAGTAAATCAGGTAGGTAGTGCCCCCTTTAGTAAACCAGCCAGGTAGTTGCCCCTTTAGTAGTAGCCAGGTAGTGTCCCCTTTAGTAGACCCGGTGGAGTTTCCCCTTTAGTAGCCAGGTAAGTTGCCCCCTTGTAGCCAGCCAGGTAGTTGCCACCCCTGTAGCCAGCCAGGATTGCCCCCATTGTAGCCAGCCAGGTTTGCCCCCATTGTAGCCACCAGGGATTGCCCCCATTGTAGCCAGCCAGGTATTTCCCCCATTGTAGCCGCCAGGGAGTTTTCCCCCATTGTAGCCAGCCAGGTTGCCCCCCTTGTAGCCAGCCAGGTAGTTGCCCCCATTGTAGCCAACCAGGTATTGCCCCCAGTTATAGCCAGCAGGTAGGCCACCCCCCCATTGTAGCCAGCCAGGTATTGCCCCCATTTAGCCAGCCAGGTAGACCCCCCCATTTTGTAGCCAGCCAGGAAAACCCCCCCCCCTTGTAAACCAGTGCCCCCCTTTTAGCCCGCGGCCCCCTGTAGTTAATAAAATAAAATAATTTAAAATTTCCCCTTACCTGACCAGGCTCCTGCAGCTCCGCCAGGGTCCTGCCCGATCTCCTCAGCGACGCAGGGGAAATGAGACAGCCGCGCGTCATTTCCCCCGCGCCGCGGACCTGTACGCACGGGGCGCAGCGGCGCCGGACAAACAGGGGGGGGAGGGAGCGATCCCTCCTGCCTCCTCCCCCCACAGTGAGACCGCGGGCGGATGAGCGGGCCCTGCCGCCCGCTTCACCCGCCCGTGGAATGAACCCGGGGGCGCCGGAGTAGCGCACTACGCTACCCCCCCGGCCTCCCCGCCGGGGGCCATTTAAAAAACCTTTCCCCCGGAGGGCGGGGGGGGGGACCCCAAATAGCGGGACCCCCCCGCCAAAAACGGGAGAGTTGGCATTAGTCCTAAATAGGACAAGTAAGGGAAAATGGTAAAAGGTTCGGAGTCCATAACCTGGTCTCTAAGGGCCCTGATCAAATGTAACAACAGGGGCCCACTAAATAGGACAAATAGGAAGGTAAAAGGGTTTTTGGGGGCCCCTAACCAGGGCCGCAAAAAGTAACAACCCGCGATATAGGGTAAGATAAAACTGATAATGGAAAATTAGGCCCTAAACTTACCATGGGGGCCTGACCAAAAGTCAAATTTTAAAAAAAAAGGAAAAGAGGGGGCCCCTTCCAAGGGCCCAAAAGGGGAGGTAAGGGTGGGGGCCCATATCTTTGTCCTCTATGGGGCCCTAGATGCTTTGGTCTTTATGGTAAAGATGGGGGCCCATATACTTTGGGTCGGGCCCAATCTTCTTTTTGTCCCTTCTGGTTGGGGAATTTTTTGGATGGGTTTTGGGGCCCCCATACTTTGGTCGGGGGGCCCCAAGCTTGGTCGTACGTAATGGGGGGTGGGGGGGCCCCAAAACTTTGGCTCTGGGGCCCAAGCTTGGTCTGTACGTAAATTTGGGTGTGGGGGGCCCTATACTTGGGTCTGGGCCCAGATCAGGGCTGTGGTAAAGGAGGGAAATTTGGTTTTGGGGGCCCAAATTTTACAATATTTTGGCCCCTTTCTCTGGGGGCCCAGATGCTTGGGCTGAGTAATGGGGTGTGGGGCCCATAAACTTGGCTCTTGGGGGCCCCAAACTGGTCTGAGGTAATGGGTTTGGGGGCCCCTATACTTTTGGGCCATGGGCCCAGAAAACTGGTCTTAGGTAAAAAATTTTTGGGCCCATATACTTGGTCTCTATGGGGCCCTGACCAAATGTAACACTGGGTACTGCTAATATAGGACAAAATAGAAACTAGTAATGGCTGTGGGGCCCATATACTTTGGGTCTGGGGCCCAGATGCTTGGTCTGTATGGTAATGGATGTGGGGCCCATAACTTTTGGCTCTTGGGGGACCCAAAAGGGGGCCCAAAAAAGGCCCCTTGGGGGGTCTTTTTTGTATGTAAGGTGTGGGCCCAAAACTTTCCTCCCTGCCTCTAAAGGGTGGGGCCCCGGCCCGGGGGAATGCCCGGTCTTGTAAGGTCCCTAATTTTTGGGGGTCGCTTAACAAAACCCTAAATTTTCTCTGGGGGCCCCGATCTTTTCCCTTATGGAAAGATGGGGGGCCCATAACTGGCTCTATGGGGCCCAGATGCTTGGTCTGTATGGTAATGGATATGGGGCCCATATACTTTGGCTCTGGGGCCCAGATGCCTGGTCTGTACGGGAAAATTGGGGAAAAATTTTTTTTGGGGGCCCCCAAAATTTATTTAATTTGGGCCCTTTTTTGGTTTGGGGCCCCAATGCTTGGGCTGTAGGTAAAGGTTGGCCCATATCTTTGGCTCTTGGGCCCAGACTGGGCCCCTTTGGAAGGTGTGGGCCCCTATACTTTGGTCTATGGGGCCCAACAGTCTTATGTAATGGTTTGGACCCCTATAGGGGGCCCGGGTGACTTGTGGCACCTTTTCCAAACCCCCAGTACAGACAATACATAAATAACCTCAAACAAGTATTTCATAAAGTTTTTATTTTTTGAACGTCTCCAGTTTATCCAACTAAAAAAAGCCCTTTCCCCCACAACCCCAAACAGCGTCGCGCTTTCCGGGGAGGTGGGGGTTTTTTTGGGGGGAACGGCGGCCACAGAGCCGCGGTGAGTACAGCGCGCCGTCTTTCCCCGTCACGGGCGCCGGAAGTGTCGGTGTGGAGCGCAGGCTGCGCCCTCGGCGGCCGGGGCAACACAGTTCTGTGTCCACAACCGGGAAATGGCCTGGCTGCGCGGCGGGTTTGCCCGGGGAGGGGGCCTTCGTGCGGCTGCACTTCCGGTCGGCATTTTGTTCTGTGTGAGGGAGAAGCGGATCCCCCGATTAAGCCCGAAGCGGCCGCCGCGCAGTGACCGGCTCCTCCCCTCCGCCGCCGGCCCCCAGCGTCCTCCTCGGCCTCCGAGCCGTACTCAGCAGCTCCCGGGGCGGGGGACAGCGACACCCGGTGTGAGGACGCGACGCGGAGCAGCTGCGGCCTGACGGAGGTGGCCGCCGGATAGAGCGGGCCGGGAGTGTACGTGTGTGTGGCGGAGCCTCGGCCGCGGATCTCTCCCCCCTTCCCTCTGTTGGTTCCCGGCGGCGGCTGCAGGCGGGAGGGAGGGGGGCAGGCCGGGGGAAGGAGGAGGAGGAGAAGGGATCGGCTCCTTCCCCGCTCCCCCTCTCTCTCACTCTACATGTCCGGATTATCCTCACCAGGCCCGGAGTGACGGAGGATCGGCTCCCCCCAGCGGCCCGGACTGGAGGCCGCAGCACAGCCTGCCGCTCAGGTAACTGCTCTGCCGGGGGGCGCGGGCGGCACCAGGGGGAAGGCCCGGGCTAGGCCGCCACTGCCCGGACACGGATTACGGGACAGGCTGCGGGGGCGGAGGGTGACAGGCCCGGGGCTGCTGCCTGGTGACCGGGGGGATAGAGGTGACCTCCAGCCGGCGGGGAGCACGGGCTAATGTGCCTGCTGCGCTGGAAGAGTGCGAGAATGCTCCGGGTACTGAACTGTAATAGTGGTATAATGCTCCAAGAGCTGCAGTGTTGTTATAATGCTCCGAGAGCAGGACCGTAGTAATATAATGCCCTGAGTGCTGCACTGGGATAGTATAATGCTTCAGAAGCAGGACTGTAATAATGGTATAGTGCTCCAAGTGCAAGGCTGTAATAGTGGTATAATGCTCCGAGTGCTGCACTGTAATAGTGGGATAATGCTCCAGGAGCAGGACTGTAATAATGTTATAATGCTCAGAGTGCTGCACTGGGATAGTGGTATAATGATCTAAGAGCTGCAGTGTTGTTATAATGCTCCAGTGCCATACTAATAGTGTTATAATGCTCCGGAGTGCGCACTGTAATAGTGGTATAATGATCTAAGAGCTGCAGTGTTGTTATAATTCTCCAGGACCATGCTAATGTTATAATGCTCTGAGTGCTGCACTGTAATAGTGGTATAATGATCTAAGAGCTGCAGTGTTGTTATAATGCTCCAGGACCATACTAATGTTATAATGCTCCGAGTGCAGGGCTGTAATAGTGGTATAATGCTCCAAGAGCTGCAGTGTTGTTACAATGCTCCAAGAGCAGGACTGTAACGTTATAATGCTCAGAGTGCTACACTGGAATAGTGGTATAATGCTCGCAGAGCTGCAGTGGCGCTATAATGCTCCAAGAGCAGGACTGTAATAATATTATAATGCTCCGAGTGATGCACTGTAGTAATGTTACAATGCTCCGAGTACTACACTGGAATAATGGTATAATGCTCCAAGAGCAGGACGGTAGTCATATAATGCCCTGAGTGCTGTACTGTAATAGTGGTATAATGCTCCAAGGGCTACCGTGTTGTTATACTGTTCCGAGTGCTGCACTGTAATAATATTATAATGCTCCAAAAGCAGGACCATAATAATGTTATAATGCTCCGAGTGCTGCACTGTAATAATATTATAATGCTCCGAGTGCTGCACTGTAATAACATAATGTCTTCAGTCCTGCACTGTAATAATGGTATAATGCCCCAAGTGCTGCAGTGTTATAATGCTTTCCGAGCAGGACTGTAATAATATTGTTTCCAGAGCTGCAATGTAATATTGTTATAATGCTTCTAGAGCAGGACTGTAAGACTAGAGCTGCACTGTAATGATGTGGTCATGTCTCTGGAGCTGCACTGTAATAGTATTGGTTCCCTTTCCCCATTGCACTGGATCTCGGCCGGATTTACAGACTGTTTTCGGATTTGAAAATAGTGTCAGCCACCTGTATAGACTTTAATAGAAAATCCGTGCAGCAGTTCACACTGAACGGATTTTCCGCCTGGGGGGTAATAGTACAGTGTTACCAATATGTAGGACATAATTTTATATAATGAAAAAAATATAATTGTAAGGAGCTTCTTTTTCCAGCGCTAACTAAAGGAAAATAGAATTGCGATAAAATACCTTAAAAAGTATTTATTGACTAAAAATACATAAAGCTATAATAGAACAATCATAATGGTTATAAAGTAACTTAGCAGCAACGCGTGTCGCCAGTCCGTTCTGCTGACTTCATCAGGCTTGAATGATGAAGTCAGGACATGTAATTATACTCCATTATTACAAATCCAAAGTACATACACTATGACTATTGTGCAGGATGTTCAGTAATAACATCACACTGTTACTAATGTCCTGGACGTGTAATAATACCTGTGTAATTATCAGGGCTGTGGAGTCGGCAAGCCGAAGCCCCGACTCCGACTCCTCAATTTCCCAAACCTCTGACTCCTGACTCCCTCATACATGGCGCATGTTTAAGTGATAACTTTACTGTAGTAAAATGGTAACATCCGGCTGTTTATCACCTTATGATACAATAATCAAGCTATTTAGGTAGAACAGACACTGACAAGCAAAAGGGTAACAATGTTTTGATCTTTTGAACACTTGTGGGGAGAGTTGAAGAAAAAGCTGTATTTGTATCCAAGTCCAGTCTGCACCAACATTGGGAATGTGTAGAAGAGACCTGGGATCAGATTTTGGTCAAGATATGCTTGAATCTGATCCAGAGCCCAGAAGGATTCAGGCAGTATTGAAAACCAAAGGTGGATTTCCCAAATACTAACAAAATAATAAAAATTCATATTTTGATTTTTAGGAGCAAAACAGTAACAATGCAGTTACAGGAAAGAGTCTGCAGAACTAAGCAGATGCTAAATACTTGCAAGTCACATTTATGTATAAGATAGGTAAGATGATTGTATATAAAATTACAGTAGCCTCATACAAAGCTGTAGTGGATGGAGAGATATGGAGCCTGAAAGTCACAAGGTCAAAACATTGTTACCATTTTGCTTGTCAGTGTAAAATATATTTATTGGATATGACTTTAGGACACAAACTGTAAATATGCAAAACCCTGCAGGAACATTTGTGGAGTCTCTGAATTTGTTCTGAGAAATAGTATCTCCTCCATCAGATCCTGCATACATGACCTCACATCTGATCTCATTATTTCCAGGCTAGAGAACGGCCTCTCTACACTAACTTGGGTTGGGGGCAAAGCGGTGACCACAGGGGCAACATCTCTAACAATGTCAGGGTATAAAGGAATTGCCTCAGCCACAGTCAGTTTTGATGAATGGTTGAATTCTTCTACTTCTTTGAAAAAAGGTGAAAAATTTTGCTGAAATCTGTTTGACCGGGAGCAGAATCTTTTCCCCTGGGGCAGCTCTATGCCTGCTCCATATCATCAACTACACTCCTCATGTGATGAGGCTGAAGATATGGGAGCAGTAGCACTGGCCGGACCCAATTCCTCTTGCTCTTTGCACTGCATCAAACTAACTGGACCAACTTATTATATATTTTGGGAGTCGGAGTCGGTCCCTTTTATGACGACTCCTGCAAAATAGGCTCCGACTCCACAGCCCTGGTAATTATACTACATTGTAACTGATGTAAAGGACATGCAGTTATACTACACTATGCAGTAATAACCTGGGTAATAGCATAACACTGATACCCAGGGTATGTAAGACTACAATGTTACTAATGTGCAGGACGTGTAATAACCTGGGTAATACAAGAGCTGTAATAATACTTTGTCACTAATGCCCAGGACCTGTAATAATGATGTTATTACTAGTAATAATAACTGCTAATACACCATTATAATAGTATAGTGAGGCATATAATACGATCACACAGTGATAGTAACAGCTGTTATTATACTGAGTTACTATTGATACCCAGGGGCTGCAGAACTGTACTAATTACATATACAGCTCTGGAAAAAATTAAGAGACCACTGCACAGTTTTGTAAAAATAAGCCTCTCTACATGTCTGACGGCCATTCCATGCCAGTGTCAGTTGAATTCCAACCACAGTCCACCTCCTTCTACTTAATGTGCTTCTGATGAGGTGATCACCTGAACCAAATCTTATTTAATGAAGGAAAGTATAAAAAACCCTGCTGTGGTCTTCACAGTCCTCTTGCAATAGGAGAAGCTGGTGGGCAAAACAAAGTCTAGGAATAGGCCAAGAGGAATTTGAATGGAAAACAAATCAATTTTGGTTATCCACCAAATATGGATTTCTGAACTCTTCCTGACATTAGTCTTATTGTTTCTAAATAAATATGAACTTGTTTTCTTTGCATTATTTGAGGGCTGACACCTCTGCTGCTTCTTTTTATTGTTTTGAAGATTTCTCATTTACTGCAAATACAACGTTTTTTGCTTTTAATTTTGGAGACAAGTTGTCAGTAGTTTATATAATAAAATAACAATCTACATTTTTCTCAAAAATACATACCATTGAAGAGAAAAATCAGAGAAACTGAAAATTTTGCAGTGGTCTCTTATTTTTTTCCAGAGCTGTATAAAACTATGGTGCCGCTAGTGTGGAGCTGCTGTATCTCAGGATAATACTATAGCGCTACTAGTGTGGAGCTGCTGTATCTCAGGATAATACTATAGCGCTACTAGTGTGGAGCTGCTGTATATCAGCCCCTGGATAATACTATAGCGCTACTAGTGTGGAGCTGCTGTATCTCAGGATAATACTATAGTGCTACTAGTGTGGAGCTGCTGTATCTCAGCACCTGGATAATACTATAGTGCTACTAGTGTGGAGCTGCTGTATCTCAGCACCTGGATAGTACTATAGTGCTACTATTTGGGAGCTGCTGTATCTCGCCCCTGGATAATACTATATTGCTACTAGTGGGGATTTGCTGTATCTCGCCCCTGGATAATACTATTGTGCTACTAGTGTGGAGCTGCTGTATCTCAGCACCTGGATAATACTATAGTGCTACTAGTGTGTAGCTGCTGTATCTCAGCCCCTGGATAATACTATAGTGCTACTAGTGTGGAGCTGCTGTATCTCAGCCCCTGGATAATACTATAGTGCTTCTTTTATGGAGATGAATAGATACCTATGTAGCTGTAATAGTAATCTATATAATACTCCGTGGACCTGGACACATACCGACAGTCTCGTAGTAGTAACCTCTGTAATACTACAGAGCTACGGGTGCGATGATGGCGTCGTTTGTAATAATAATGGTGCGCTCTCAGTAGGAGTACTGACCCACACAGTAATAGTACAGTATTGCTTCTACCCCAGACATGCAGAATAACCAGTAAGAGCAGGAATAATAGTGCAGCGTTACATGAGGAGTTGTATTTTTTGGTTTCTGCTTAATAATAAGCGACGTAGGTTTCATACTCCAGAGTCCTATTAAGGGCATGTCCCCACAGCAAGGGGTTTTGGACGGTTTTTCCGACTGTTTACGGTTTTAGGAACCGTCGGAAAACCTGCAACAAACCCTCTCCCATAGACTTCAATTGAAAAACCGCCCTGCAGTCCCCACTGAACGGTTTTTCCACCGGGCGGTTTTTCAGACCGCAAAACATTGAACAAGCACAATCTTCCAACCGGTTTTCGGACAGAATCTGTACTTGTGAATGTGAAGGGGGGGTGCTTTTCTCTGCCCAGCACGGAGAAAAGCTGACCCCCCCCCTCCCTCCCGCGGCCGTGGGGACAGCCGCAAAACAGGTAAACCGACCGGTATTTGTCCTGTGCAGTGGGGACATGCCCTAACAATCTATAGAATACGACATTAGAGTAATAATAGTAACACCTTTATTTAAAGGGGTTTTGCCACAATCTCATTTCCTACCTCCTGCATCCAGCTCGTCAGCTCTGTGTGCTCAGAAGGGGGCGTGTGTGATTTGTTTGAATTGCATATCATGTGACCCATCAGGGTGACATCACCAGGCCTTTCCTCTCTCTATCAAAGAAAGGTCTGTTTATGTAAAGCATTGTGATAGCTGAGAGTAAAGTTTTTGCCTCCAGGCACAAGGGACCGGGTTCAAATCCCTGCAGGAACCGAACCTGTGTTTTTTTCTCTTTTATCAAGCAAAACCCCTGATTGACATTTCTGTTTTTTTTTTTTTTTTATTTATCTGCACTGTTTGACTAATTACTAAGGAGCACAGAGGACGGGAGTAGAATGACAGCACCCGGTTTTGAACACTCCAGTACGCCTAGAGGAGAGGTGATGTCTGAGCATGTGCGACCGGGACTGAAGAACTCTCAGCCCTGGTCGTATCCCCTGGAGATAAGCTGTAAACAATGGATCACTAAAGGAGCAGCTAAAACAAAAACGGTGCAGAATTTTTAATAATAATGAATGGTGAAAATGTTTATTTCATTTGCAAGCTTCCCTTATCAATTTTACTTCGTGTCAAAACCCCTTTAATACTTCTATAATGTTACTAGAGCAGAGCTGGGCTGATACCCCAGGACAGGTGGCAGTAACCTATACAATTGTACAGACCAGAGCTGTATCTTTGCCTTTGCAGAACAATATCCTATATAATACTCCAGTTAGTGATACCCAGGATCTACAGAGTACCATTTTATTTTGAAAGGAGCCCGGCTGATACCCCAGGATGTGTAGTAAAAATAATTGTTGCTTGTGCAAAGCACATCTCACACCCCTTATAGATAATTGTAGTAATAATGTATACTATATTAGCTCGAGACCTGTAATAATTAGCTTTACTAGTGGACTCATACCCCCTGTAGAAAATAGTAGTAATAACTTTTAAAATAGTACTATAGGACTTTTTAAAGGGGTTGTCTCACTGCAAAGATGAGTTTTCCATATCTGGGGAACGGTAAATGAAGATTTTTTTTCCCAGTACATTGCTTTGTTTATTTTGCTTTGTTGCGGATTTAAAGGGGTTGTCTCACTACATTGATTCATCTCACCTCAGTCCTGTTTTCTTGGTTTCATTTTGAATTCAGGGGCATGTTGACGGGCTTCTACTAGGCTGCAGTAGAAGCCAGGTTCTGTAGCTATACAACCAGTGCTGGCAGCCTATCAGAGAGATCAAACAGGTTCTGGGAGCTTATAGCGACCTGAGGAGCTGATGCAGCCCATACAAGAGGTGATATCTTTGGGAAAAGGTAGGACACTGTTAAAAGGATATATATTGCAAAGTGACTTGTTTTTGCAATATCTTTAACATAAAAAGCAATCCTTATGGCGAGACAACCCTTTTAAAGGGGTTGTCTCATCTTACTGTTTCATAGTCAGTAGCATTCTTTCATTCATGCATTCTGTCACTTCTTGGTCAAGCTGTCTGTAATTAGCATATGAGCTCCATGTATTCAGACCTCTGTTAATTAGTCTAGATTAGATAAACAATCTCCTGCTCTGAGGTCCAGAGAAGCTTCAGAGCTAAAGTAAACAGAAGTAATTAGTGTATTTTGTCTGAAAGATCAGATAACAAACAAGCTCTCAGACTGCCCGCAGTTCTGTGCTGGGACCTGTGTGATGACATCACTTCCTGCTATCAGATAAGACAAACACAAAGGGAGAACAAGCAAACAGGTCGGTCACTAGAGAAACCTGAAAGCCCTCAGAAGGTGATAAAATCATTTGTAGCTCCTCAACAAAAAAAAATAAATTAACAAATCAATATATAATTTAGTGTTCCCTACCTGTTGGAAGCTAATCATTGTAGTGAGACAACCCCTGTAAGAGGGATTTTATCTGCTCTGAGTGCACTCAGGTTTTTCTGGTTACAGTCCTGCTCTCCCCTTCTCTCTCTTCTCTTTGTCTTATTTGATAGCAGGAAGTGATGTCACCACAGTGTGTTATCTCTAACAAAAAAAGGGGAGTAATTACTTTTGTTTACTTTAGCTCTGAAACGTTCAGTACTATAAATACGATCTCCTGCTCTCATACCCATGCAATTAGAAGAGCTATAAATACAGAGCTGATAAGCTAATCACTGCTATAGAACCACCCACAGCCCGACCAGTGGGCATGAATCTAAAGCTTCTTGTGGCTCTGTGAAAGAGCATGGTGAGACTGCTTTAATAAGTGTTACAGGTGTAGGACTGTACTCATTCCCAGCTACACAAAATAGTAGTAATGTATAAAATACCACTGTATGGGAAATTCTCATAACGCGACTACCCCTTTAAGTATCAGTAACATTAAAGAGGTTTTCCAATTTTACAAAAACACTCCTCAGTTTGGGAGGATCTAAAATAAGGGAAAAAAAACAACTTTGCCATTTAAATCTTCCAGCACCACTGCAGCTCCCAGCCAATGACGTCGTGGTGTTTGGTCACGTGACCCTGCAGCTGTTCACAGGTTTCTTTCTATGTGGCCTGTAGATGGCTGCCGTGTCTCGTGACCGCCGAGGCCTGTGGATGGCTGCCGTGTCTCGTGACCGCCGAGGCCCGTGGATGGCTGCCATGTCTCGTGACCGCCGAGGCCCGTGGATGGCTGCCGTGTCTCGTGACCGCCGAGGCCCGTGGATGGCTGCCGTGTCTCGTTGACCCGTCCGGGGGCCCGTGGAAAGGCTTTCCGTGTCCCCGTGACCCGCGAGGCCCGTGGATGGCTGCCGTGTCTCGTGACCGCCGAGGCCCGTGGATGGCTGCCGTGTCTCGTGACCGCCGAGGCCCGTGGATGGCTGCCGTGTCTCGTGACCGCCGAGGCCCGTGATTGGCTGCCGTTGCCCCGTGTGACCGCCCCAGGCCCGTGGATGGCTGCCGTTTCTCGTGACCGCCGAGGCCCGTGGATGGCTGCCGTGTCTCGTGACCGCCGAGGCCGGTGGATGGCTGCCGTGTCTCGTGACTGCCGAGGCCCGTGATTGGCTGCCGTGTCTCGTGACTGCCGAGGCCCGTGAATGGCTGCCGTGTCTCGTGCCCGCCGAGGCCCGTGGATGGCTGCCCGTTTCCGTGACCGCCGAGGCCCGTGGATGGCTGCCGTGTCTCGTGACCGCCGAGGCCCGTGGGTGGCTGCCGTGTCTCGTGACCGCCGATCATGATATCATCAGCACCTGTGCTGCGACTGGCAGCAGCCGCCGCGGACTTTACAAGCTGAATTCTTCGTTTTGTTTTTTCCCATCTAGAATCTCCCCAGCCAGCTGACGAGCGTATTGTAAAAATCTAAAACCGGAGGTAGTCGGTTCCTACAACGTTGCTCAGAGCTGACTCCCGACTCCACAGCCCTGGTGCACAACTGAGCGCTCACCTTATATCGTGCCCAGTAATACTAGTAATTACAGCTTGTATAGTCAAGTACAGCAGGACCTATATATAGCACCAACATAATCCACACCCCCTGGTGCTACCCCGGGAGGAGCAGGACTATTACCATAATGACAATTGCTGTATTGTATGTAATGTGGGGAGCTGCAGCTGATCGCTGCCCTATGACAGACAATGAGAGGAGACACTGAATAGTATATACTAGTGGAGGTCTTGTCCCAGGACAGCAACATAGAAAATACATCCATAAAGGAGAGCTCTTTCTCTTTGTTTGATCCCTGAATCTCCCAATAAATTTAGGGGATCAATTTGAATTGGGATTTAAACAGTCCTCCTCATCCTGCTGTTCACATTTTGACATCACCATATTATTTGACCGTTATTTGTTCTATTTTGAGGCTGTGCACCTGGCCGAAGGGGGACGGCTTTAGTCGCAGTTTGCGGGGAAAAGCCCGTCCCCTTTCCTATTAAAATGTTCTGCCCAAAAACTAGGCGGAAGAATGAACACGATCAATGTTTTCGGACCGCTGGGCGGTCTAAATAAACTGTCCGGTGGAAAATCCATGCAGTGGGGACCGCTGCACAGATTTTCCATAGAGGTCTGTGTAAAGGTTTGCAGGCGGCTTTCAAAGCCGGAAACTGTCTGCAAAACCGGCCGTGGGGACAAGCCCTGAGACTTCAAGCGGGATGCTCTCAGACGGAAGTGGCCACTGAGCTTAGAGTGTTACAGAGTGTCATCAACAGGTTGTATCATTGTAACCAATGCCCGGCGGCGCCGGATGATGAATGCCACACAACTCTAGGCACGTTTTCGGGAGGTGAGAGGCAACTAAGGCTAAGTCTGCACAGCATTTGTTAAAATGCTTTCCAATCCAAATGCAGGATCGGGCTTTTTGGCTCAGATTTGGCTAAGACCGTGATACGTTTTTGGATTTGCTGTCGGCCCTGTACGGGGTCGACGGCAAATCCAGGCAGAATGTACAACATGGTGCATATTCCGCCGGATTTTAACCCAGCGGTAAAAATCAATGACGAGGTACTGTTGGACAATTGTAAAGTGTTGTCTTGGTCTCATGATGTCACAATGTCAACAGCAGGATGAGGAGGACGGTTTAAATCCATCCCCTAAATTTATAGGGATCAAACACCTGTTGTGAATTTTGCCATTAAGCTCCTTGTTAGTTATCAGCAAGTTGTGCAAAAAGTACAGAACACTGAACAGTTGGACGTGTGCATCTAAGGGGGAGAGATGGGCGCATTTAGTGCACTTGGTTAATTTAAAAAAAATAAAATTCAATAAATTCATCCAGAGATTTCAACCAAATGCCAAATATCCGTAACTTTTTGTGAGTTGTATGTATGTGTATACGTGATATAGTGTGTGTAATTAGATTGTCTACTGGGCCCCATGGATTTGTTTGGCTTTGTCAGGGATAGGTATAAGAACATAGATCAATCCCATGAGTCAGGTGGCCAATGCACATTGAAATTATTACCTAGGTTTTACCTTTTTTTTTTTTTGGGGGGGGGTAGGTTGTTTAGAAATATATGGCTTACCGCTAGAGTGGTCTAACTGGCTCGTAAAGTCTACACTAATTTGTCTGCTCTGCACATAGATACCAGGGCTGTGGAGTCAGCAAGCCGAAGCCCCGACCTCAATTTCCCAAACCTCCGACTCTTGACTCCCTCATACACGGCGCATGTTTAAGTGATAACTTTACTGTAGTAAAATGGTAACATCAGGCTGTTTATCACCTTATGATACAATAATCAAGCTATTTAGGTACAACAGACACAAGCAAAAGGGTAACAACGTTTTGATCTTTTGAACACTTGTGGGTAGAGTTGAAGAAAAAGCTGGATTTGTATCCAAGTCCAGTCTGCACCAACATTGGGAATGTGTAGAAGAGTCCTGGGATCAGATTTTGGTCAAGATGTGCTTGAACCTGATCCAGACCCCAGAAGGATTCAGGCAGTGCTGAAAACCAAAGGTGGATTTCCCAAATACTAACAAATAATAAAAATTAACACTTTGATTTTTAGGAGCAAAACTATAACTAAGCAGATGCTAAATACTTGCAAGTCAAATTTATGTATAAGATGTAAGATGACTGTGTATACAATTACAGTAGCCTCATGTACAAAGCTGTAGTGGATGGAGAGATATGAAGCCTGAAAGTCACAAGTTCAAAACATTGTTACCATTTTGCTTGTCAGTGTAAAATATATTTATTGGATATGACTTTAGGACACCAAAATTTTTTAAATATGCAAAACACTGCAGGAACATTTGTGAAGTCTCTGAATTTGTTCTGAGAAATAGTATTGCCCTCATCAGATCCTGCATTCATGACCTCACATCTGATCTCATTATTTCCAGGCTAGAGAACGGCCTCTCTACACTAACTTGGGTTGGGAGCAAAGTGGTGATCACAGGGGCAACATCTCTAACAATGTCAGGGTATAAAGGAATCGTCTCGGCCACAGTCAGGTCTGATGAATGGTTGATCTTCTACTTCTTTGAAAGCAGGAGAAAAGTTTTGCTGAAATCTGTTTGCCCTGGGAGCGGGATCTTTTCCCCTGGGGCAGCGCTTTGCCTGCTCCATGTCATCAATTACACTCCTCATGTGATGAGGCTGAAGATATGGGAGCAGTAGCACTGGCCGCACCCAATTCCTCTTGCTCTTTGCATCGAACTAACTGGACCAACTTATTATATATTTTGGGAGTCGGTCCCTTTTATGACGACTCCGACTCCTGCAAAATAGCCACCGACTCCACGACTGACTCCGACTCCACAGCCCTGAATACAGTAGTACCGCACCTGAAGACCTCCCTATTATCCAGACCAACCTTTAGTTCCATCATGTATTATATATATTCTGCCCATCTTAGGGAAGACCTCTTTTCAGGGCAGTTCTGCTTGGTTGTGTGACATCCCCTGACATGTCTGGTTTAGTAAATCTTTCCTCCTGGGAATGTACTACTCAATCAGTCGTGTGGGTGTTACCAGTAGAAGGTGTATTGTCTCGTCCAAACTCACTCCACTGTGCCATACACTTAGCACTGTAGCTGATGGATATTTATATATACAGATTACAGGTGTCGTACTGGCACGACAACCCTCCCCGCATCTCACAATGTGCAGTGTGATTTACACTGCGTCTTGATTTACTTTGTGCTTTACTTGCGTCTTTGTGATGCGTCTTTCGATCCGTTCAAAGAATTCACATGTCAGTTCTTGATTTGTTTTGATCTGTTTAAAACTATAGGGAGCGATCCTGCTCCAGCCAAACACGCAGCACGCTTTGGGTACGTCTTTGGATACGTTTTACGCAGCGCTTTTCAGTCCGGATTGTAGTGTCATTGGTCGTCCTGCCTTGAAGGGCTGTTTCTAGTTCCTGGCAATAGCTAATATAGCGGCATGGAGGATGTGCGATTCCAGTAATCTATTACAGAATGGTAGGTTTATACCTAGCAGGAGGAAAGCCAACTCTGGCCCTTTTGGAATAGGTACCCGGTCAATTTTTGCAAGGAGGTTGGACACTTCGGTCATAAAGGAGTAAGCGTTTTGCATCCCCCAAAAAATGTTTTATAGGACCCTGGGATCTATCAGATCTCCAGCAAAGTGGTGATGAAGAAGGGTATATCCTTGATAAACGCAGAGGGGTCTAATAACGCCTTGTGAGCAGTTTTCATTTCAATGGGGCTAAAATGCGCCCTGTCAGCCAAGTGGGAAATCCGTGTCAATGAGTGATCTGTCCGCGGTGTGTGTGTACTATATATACGTATATATATATATATTATATTTTGTGTGTTGTGGTATTATATATATATACAGTATATATATATACACGTATAACTATATATAGTGTATGTATATATCTATATAAATATATATAGTGTATGTATATATCTATATAAATATATATAGTGTGTGTATAGATCTATATAAATATATATAGTGTGTGTATAGATCTATATAAATATATATAGTGTGTGTATAGATCTATATAAATATATATAGTGTGTGTATAGATCTATATAAATATATATAGTGTGTGTATAGATCTATATAAATATATATAGTGTGTGTATAGATCTATATAAATATATATAGTGTGTGTATAGATCTATATAAATATATATAGTGTGTGTGTGTAGATCTATATAAATATATATAGTGTGTGTGTGTAGATCTATATAAATATATATAGTGTGTGTGTGTAGATCTATATAAATATATAGTGTGTAGATCTATATAAATATATATAGTGTGTGTAGATCTATATAAATATATAGTGTGTGTATAGATCTATATAAATATAGTGTGTGTGTAGATCTATATAAATATAGTGTGTGTGTAGATCTATATATATTATAGTGGTGTGTGTAATATATTTTAATATATTAGGTGTGTGTAGATCTATATAAATATATACGTAGTGTGTGTGTTAGATTATAATAAAATACTATATAGTGTGTGTGTAGATCTATATAAATATATATAGTGTGTGTGTAGATCTATATAAATATATATAGTGTGTGTGTAGATCTATATAAATATATATAGTGTGTGTGTAGATCTATATAAATATATATAGTGTGTGTGTAGATCTATAAAAATATATAATATAGTGTGTGTGTAGATCTATATAAAAATATATAATATAGTGTGTGTGTAGATCTATATAAAAATATATAATATGTGTGTGTAGATCTATATAAAAATATATAATATAGTGTGTGTGTAGATCTATTTACAAAATTATTTTTATATAAGTGTGTGTTTGTAGATCTATATAAATAAAATATCAATATAGTGTGTGATAATAGATCTATATAAATATATATAGTGTGTGTATAGATCTATATAAAAATATATAATATAGTGTGTGTATAGATCTATATAAAAATATATAATATAGTGTGTGTATAGATCTATATAATAAAATATTATATAGTGTGTGTTTATGGATTCTAATAAAGAATAATATATAATATAGTGTGTGTATAGATCTATATAAAAATATATAATATAGTGTGTGTATGGATCTATATAAAAATATATAATATAGTGTGTGTATGGATCTATATAAAAATATATAATATAGTGTGTGTGTAGATCTATACGTATCTCTCGGTCTCTCTCTCTCTTTCTCTCTCTCTCTATATATATATATATATATATATCTGTTTCTATAGGTATATATAGCTACATGTATCTATATATAGTGTGCATATATGTATATATAATTTTTCTTCGTTCATGATGCTGATGGAAATCTGTGAGTAGGAATGTCATTAAAAATAATGGGACCTGGATTTCAGAGATACTAATTGAGTAAAATTACAACATGATTTTCATTGTAAAAATCCTCTGTGGTGAACATAGATTGAAAGCTGTTTGAGGATACATGTGCATGTAAATGCGTGAAACGGGTAAAGACCGCTTGTATGCAGATGTCATATAAGGACAGATCTCGTACCATGACCGTGTCACGTCTTTGTGTTTGTTACATAACTCTTTTCAGTGATAGGTTTTGTTGCCAACTTATGACAATCAGGAGTCAGATCTATGGGGATGAACAGAAAGGAATAGCCTTCAGCCTTACTGTATTGAAAGGAGCGCTGCATCTTATACCGACACTTGTGCCTCAATCAGGTTACATGGGTTCGGAAAAATCCAAATCTGTAGTCCCGTTATCTTCTTCCTCTATTGGGCTGATCACAGTGGTTTATAGATGCTGGTTATGTTTTAGTTTTTGGTGTTACACTTGGGCTGGTCTTACAGTGCTGTTTCACAGCCAGCTGCAGACTCCCACTTGCTGGTCAGGCTGTGCGCGGTTCTACATAGGCCCCCACTTCCTGCGTCAGGACTTAGTGCGCTGGTATCTAAATAGGCCCCCACATCTGAGTCAAGCGGTGGTGCGGTTCCACAGCCCTAGGCTCCACTTCCTGGTCAGGATGTGGGCGGCTCTACAGCCTCATGGCCCCCACTTCCTGGTCAGGCTGTGGGCGCTTTCTACAGCCTCAGGGCTCCCCACTTCTCTGGTCAGGATGTTGGGCGGTTATACAGCCCTCAGGCTCCACTTCCCTTGGTCAGGCTGTGGGCGCTTATACAGCCTAGGCCCCCACTTCACGGTCAGGCTGGGGGCGCTTCTACTGCCTCAGGCCCCACTTCCTGACAGGCTGTTGGCGGACTTCTACAGCCTCAGGCCCCCTCTCCTGGTCAGGCTGTGGCAGCTCTACAGCCTCAGGCCCCCACTTCCTGGTCAGGCTGTTGGGCAGCAAGCTCTAAAGCCTCAGGCTCCTTCATGGTCAGGCTGTGGGCGCTTCTACAGGGCTAGGTCCCCACACTTTCCTCGGTTGGCTAGTGGGCGGCTCTACTGCTCAGGCCCCCACTTCCTGGTCAGGCTGTGGGCTGGCTCTACAGGCTCAGGGCCCCACACTTCCTGGTCAGGCTGTGGGACGGCTTACAGCCTCAGGCCCCATTCTGGTCAGGTGTGGGCGGCTCTACAAGCCTCAGGCCCCACTTCCTGGTCAGGATGGGCGGCTCTACAGCCTCAGGCCTCCCACTTTCCTGTCAGGTGTGGGCGGCTCTACAGCCTAGGCCCCCACTTCACTGTGTCAGGCGGTGGGCGGCTCTACAGCCTCTGGCCCCCACTCTGGCAGGCTGTGGAGCTGGCTTACAGGCCTCTGGCCCCACTTCCACTGGTCAGGCTGTGGCGGCTCTACAAGCATAAGGCCCCCATTCCTGGTCAGGGCTGTGGGCGGCTCTAAAGTCCTCAGGCCCCCACTTCCAGGTGAGGCTTGTGGGCGGCTCTACAGGCCTCAGGACCCCACTCTATGTCAGGCTGTGGGCGGCTCTACAGCCTTCAGGGCCCCCACTTCCTTGGGTCAGGTGTGGGCGGCTTCTACAGACTCAGGCCCCCACTTCCTGTCAGGTGTGGGCGGGTGGACTCTACAGACTCAGGCCCCCCACTCTGGTCAGGCTGTGGGCGGCTCTACTGGCATCAGGACCCCCACTTCCAGGTCAGGCTGTGGGACGGTTACCAGCCTCAGGCCCCCACACTTCCTCGGTCAGGCTGTGGGCAGCTTTCAGCCTCTAGGGCCACCCACTTCCTGGTCAGGCTGTGTGCGGCTTCTACAGGCTCAGGCCACCCATTCCTGGCAGGCTGTGGGAGGCTACACCTCAGGTCCCACTTCCTGTCAGGACTGTGGGGCGGTTCTACAGCTCAGGCTCCCCTTCATGGTCTCAGGTGTTGTTCGGCTCTTCAGGCCCCACTCTCAAGGCTCCCATTCCTGGTAAGGGCGTGGGTGCTTCTACAGATAAGGCTCCACTTCTGAGTCAGGCTGTGGGCGCACTTCTACAGCCTCTGGGCTCCCTCTTCCTGGTCAGGCCTGTGGGCGCTTATACAGACTCTCAGGCTACCCAATTCTGGGCAGGCTGTGGGCGCTTCCACTGCCTCCAGGCTCCCACTTCCTAGGTCAGGCTGTGGGCGGTTCCACAGCTCAGGCTCCCACTTCCTGTCGTCAGGCTGTGGGCGGTATCCACAGCTCAGGCTCCCCCTTCCTGGTCAGGCTGTGGGCGGTTCCACAGCCTCAGGCTCCCACTTCCTGGTCAGGCTGTGGGCGGTTCCACAGCCTCAGGCTCCCACTTCCTGGTCAGGCTGTGGTCGGCTCTTCAGCCTCAGGCTCCCACTTCCTGGTCACGCTGTGGGCGGCGCCAACAGCCTTCAGGCTCCCACTTCTGGTCAGGCTTAGTGGGCGGCTTACAGTCCTCAGGCTCCCACTTCCTGGTCAGGCTGTGGGCGGCGCCACAGCCTCAGGCTCCCACTTCCTGGTCAGGCTGTGGGCGGCTCTACAGCCTCAGGCTCCCACTCCCTGTTGAGGCTATGGATGGTTCTACAGCAGGGTTATTATTAAGCTGAGAGCACCTTTGGGGTTTTTTTAAGATGGGATATTGTTGATGGAGCGGTTCTAACAGCAGGGTGACGTCACCAGCCCGGCCATGGTCAGTAACCTAGGGGCGATGCAGGTAAGCCACATTGAAATGGGGCTAACCAGCGTCCGAAGCAGAGACCAGAACCGCCTCTGAATTAATGCAGGATATCCATCGGTATTGCCTGAGGTTCCTGCCGATAATTATCCAACAGACTTTCCCGATTGGAGAGTGAAGGCAGCACAACAGATTGGTGCCGGACTTTGGTGCGGATTTTCTACATTGACCGCAACAGGAAAAGGCATAATTTGCAGCAAAGGTTTATTTGCAGTTTCAGGGCAGATTTTGCTTATTTCCATGTAGAATAAACCCACAGTAAAATCCACAGTAAAATGTGGAGCAAATCTGTCGTGTGCATTCACCTTTTAATGCTGACAATGTGACAGACAAGGCCGGGGTCCCACAATGCCGTAGCGGCGACCCCTGTACAGATTTGTCAGTGACCTCACAAACTCGCATGGGCGGCCGAGGCTTTGTCCACACGCGGCTTCAGCACTGAGGGACCCCGGCCTTCATCTCCGTATCTGAGGAGCCATTGCTCTCAGTATATGTACTGGGGACTTCTTGATTTTTTTTATACTTATGGGTTATTTAATGTCTTGGCTTTTCAAAAAAATGTAAGTAAAGTTCCTGCTACTCGTGATACATATATTCCTGTGTATATGTAGCCATATGAGGAGTGCAAGGCCCCACCTGTCACACGGCAACGGACAAATGCTTGGCCTGTTTTTGGCAGCAGTGAGGGCGGGCCTCTTTTCTCGGTTTTGCGGTTTCAAGCCTCCCCCCTCCGCGCTGACATGCTATGTTCCGCCTGAAACACCTGGTATAGATGAATGAACCATGTTTTTATGTTTTGGTTACACCGCACAGCGAAAATACATCGCGGTGGGGACTCTGTCTGCTGCAGGATTTTCATTTGAAGTCCATTTAAAAGGTTGTCAGACGGCTTTGCAAAAACCGGAAACCTTCTGGTAAAATCCAGCTGAAAACCGTGCCGTGGGGACCTTGATGGGTGGTTATAGCGATTTAAGGGCTAGATGGTAGCAGAGTACTGTTAAAGGAATCTGTCGGCAATTTTTTTTTTTTTTTACTTAATTAAAACAAGCCCCTGATCCATATGCTTTTCCTCTCGCGTCATTTTTATTTCTGATTGTAGATTTCTATAATATGATTGTGAGGGGAAGAACTTCTTGCTTCCACTGGCTTTAACAGCAAGTCGAGAGATACTTTACAGCAGTTCATGCACCATAGGATTCTTAAGACTGTTTTCTGTCCCATAGACTTGTATAGGAGAGTTTTCACTGTGAGACGGTAGGGGAGAGGGCGGAGCTGTGACATATCCTCTTTTGAGCAAGGTGACTAGGGTGGATTCTGTGTTATCGTACATTGGTGTTCTCCTTTCAGTTTTGACCCTGCTGTTATTGATAATGAGCTCACTGCTGAAAAGCTCTCCAAACAGATCAGGAAGTGTCAGACTATTATTAGGCCAAGTGGCCAAAGTGAAAAACTACAGGATCAAGAAATTTATTGAAAAAAAAATATTGGAAAGTGATATGGACAATTAAAAAAACAAACCATAATATTCCTATAAATTCGTGTTAACATAAAAATGTGAGTACAATAAGTCATGACACTTCCCTTTAAGCTATGTCTGTCCCAATTAGCGGGGACGGTTTTTCTCCGTTTGCAGGACCGCGGTTTTTGTTCACGCTTGTAAAAACACACCCATGGCTCGCTTATGTTTTCTTTTCACGAGCACATACGATTGTATGGGAGACGGCAAGAAAAACGGAGAAGCGCCGGGCGGTTATTAGGGTATGTTCACACGGCTTATTTTGGGGCGCTATTTGTTGGTGGACGCGTACTGCGCTTAATACGAGGCGGAAAACGCAGAGCTCCGAAGAATCAAAGATGTATTGCGGCGTGTACTGTACGCTCCGATTACATAGTAGTGGTGTTGAACATGGCCTCTATATAACATGTTTGATTATATCTTCGTGCACTTTTTAATAAAATTAAAATGTTAAAGAGAGCGGCAACGATACAATCGTTATTCAATTGCAGTGCGAGACATTTAGCCCTTAGTGTTATGTTCACACGGCTTATTTTGACATGGTTTTGGACGAGGTTTTTGGAGCGTTTCCTTTCCCAAGACCTCGTCCAAAATGCCCCCAGTTCATTTAATTGATTCCTATGTAAAATCTCGCTGTAGTTGTCATGTCAATTCTTGAAGCGCGTTTTTTGTCCTGGCTATTAATTTGTATGGGTGAAAACCCTCAACCAAAACCTCGCCGAGAATCGGCCTCTCTAAAACCTCTTCTTGAAAAGAAGGTGTTTCAGTGTGAGGTTTTGCTACGAAAGGCTCGTCCAAAACCACGTCCAAAATAACCCAGTGTAAAACACAACCTTTAGGCCGTAGTTCACACGGCTTATTCACGGCGGATTTGTGAAGCCCGGATTGCGCTTCGCAAATCCCAGGCATGTGAATAATGGGGTGGGACGGTGGGCGGGGGACGGAGCGCGGGCGGGGGAGCAGCAGCCGGGCCCCATAGTCTAATGCATTATCTACGGTGAGTATGCGCGTAAATACTGTGATGTCACTTTCTCCCCCGCGTCGGATTCGCCGAGCGGGGAGGAGCGACGGAATCCACTGTTCTCTATGAGAGCAGTGGATTACCGTAATACTCCCGACGGATTGGCGCCGTATTGAAGCGCATATCTGGAGCCGGAAGTACGTCGCAAATCCGTGCCCAAAATAAGCCGTGTGAACGAGGCCTTTAGGTCTCTTGTCCACACGATTGCGATCTTGATCTACTTGTCTGAAGGTTAACCATTCCCATTTACCTTGTAGTTTGTACAATGCGTATTTTCGGTGGTTATTTTTTTCACCATTAAAAAAAACTTGTTCATATTTTTTGTGGAAATTTACAATTGATGGGAATGGCTGAAAACCTTGTGCCACGAACATATGTGAGATGTAGAGTGTTTCAACACAGATCTCACTTCTCAAAAGCATTAGAAATCAATGGAAACTCGTTTCCAACTAATATAAAAGATCGAATGGTAAAAAAAAAAGACCCTAAATCCACAGGCAGTAACTTGTGACCTACTCGCTGGAAACTGCATCGGCCGACGGGGTTTCTCAATGGCAGATCCATTAGGAGCCTCAGTCCTAGATTATGTCAAAGACGGATAAAACAGCGCAGCGCGCGCAGAGCTAGGTATTGTTCTGTTCAAGTGATGGATGCCCCGTTATAAAAAATGCCGCAAATAACAGCACCAAAACCAAAGGGTAAAAAGTCACTGGGTACGTAACCACTTCTCACCCATGAGCCCACTGGGGAAAGCATCATAGCAGAGAAATCAAAGGAAAAGAAGCAACGGGTAGTATCCAAACTTGAAAATGCTTTTATTTTATCCCAGAAATTGCAGTGTGACGAAATGTAGGATGAAACGTCGCACTGCACTTTATGCAGGAATAAGTCCACGCAGCAGATGTCAAAATACCGTCCAAAATCTAAAGGCATTTTGTCATTGCTGGACAACGTTTTTTTTTTGGCGCGGGCTTTGTGCAGAAGTGTGGTGGGGTTTTTCGGGTAGTAGGCTGTTGGCCCCGGGGGACATCGATGTTACGTGGCGATGGCAAGTCAGGGCGGAATATGCAACATGTTGCACTATTAGTTGATGAGTTTGAACCCGGCGGTAAAACAAAATCCATTGCTGTCTGTGCAGCACACGGTACCGTCTGATTTTCAGCGGATTCAAAATACTGAATCCGCCGGTGCTCCTGTGCTGTGTAGACCTAGCCTAAAGTTTCTTTAAGTTTGGATTATACCCGTGGGTGCTGCTTCTTTGTCTTTGATTTTTTCTGTTATGTCAGTGGGGTCTGTCGGGCACTGTTGGTATCGGTCACTACACCTGGGTTCAGTTCAATGTGTGTCGGAAGTCCTATCAAAAATTAGGGAAAAAAATAGTGCAGCGTGCGGGGCTATTCTTTTCTGATGAAGTGACTGACTCATTAGGCTCTGTCTCCCCTGCAGTGGACAAAAAAACGACCTGAAAACGAATGACTAAAAACGTTCATGAAACTGAGTTTTCTGGCCACTGCCTGTCAAAAGCAGCTGAAAAAACGGCCGGTTTTTGCCGCGAATTTGCGTTTTATGGCAGCGTTTTTTACAAGCGTTTTTTTTGCTTGTCTTCAAGTCTGTTTTTTAATGTATGCATAAAGTAATCCATTGGATGTAACTCCGCCCCACAAAAAGGGGAAATAAAGACCCCTTTTTCATTTATATGTGATCTGTAGTCGTTTTACGGGTTTTAGGCCCAATAAAGTTATCTTTGGTTTGTCGCCAAAAATATTTTTTTTTTTTTTTTTTTACGGATTTTGGCGCTAAGTTCTGCATTTTTACGAATTTTTAAGCTAATTGTTATTTCGCGTTTGTCGCCAAAATTCCTTTTTTTTTTTTTTTTTTTACGGTTTTTTGGCCCAAAGTCCATTTTTTTTTCGGATTTTTTTGCTAAGATCTGAAAATTTTTTTTTTTTAACATAATTTTTTTTCAAAAATTTTAAATTTAAAAGAAAGGGCATAAGGAAACAAGGGAGTGTCAGTTTCAACATACAAAGCATACAAAATTTCTGTCATCATTTAATTTAAAAAGTAACAGTCACAAAGGATCTGCATTTTTAAGGATGTTGACGCTATTAAAGCTATCTCACTTTTGTCGCCAAAAATACGTTTGTTTTTTTTTTTACGGATTTTGGCGCTAAAATACTTTGCTTAACATATTTTGGCACTAATAAGGGGGAAAAAAAGGATTTTAGCGCCAAAACCTTAAAAAAGGATTTTTAGGGGCCAAAAATCGTAAAAAAACTTATTTTTAGCGTCAGAAACTAAATAACTTTATTAGCAACAGAATCTGTAAAGAAAAGTATTTTAGTGCCAAAATCCGTAAAAAAGCGTATTCTTGCGCCAAAATCCGTATAAAAACGTATTTTTGGCGTCAGAAGCGAGATAACTTAATAAAGCGACAAAATGTTAAGAAAAGGATTTTAGCGCCAAAGTCCGCAAAAAAAACGGATTCTGAAGCCAAAATCCATAAAAAATGTATTTTAGCGAAAAATATATGAATTGCGCAAAAATCGTTAGCGACCAAGGCATGTTTATTTTATTACAAAAGGTACAGACAAGGACACATCAGACACTAGTATGCAGATTTGATAAGATATAACCTTTGTTACACCCACTATAGGTGGGACTTGGGTCTCCTGGGAGGGTTATCATTGAAAAATCGTGGCAAAAAACGCTGCGAAAACTCGCCAAAAGACATCCGGCGCTTTCCATAGACTCCTGTAGTAAATTTTCTGCCCGGCTCTGGCGTTTTTTAGAACATGTTGCAAAATACGACCAGCAAAAAAAACGAGCAGAAAAAAGCAGCTCAGTGTAGACAGCGGGAGGATTTTACAATAGAGTCTATGGGAGATGATTAGTTGTTTTTTCAGCGTTTTTAGAAAACGAAAAATGCTGAAAAAACTGATGTTTTTCTGTGCAGTGTAGACAGATTATAGTCAGTGCAGCGTGCGGGGCTATTCTTTTCTGATGAAGTGACTGACTCCTCATTATAGTCAGTGCAGTCTCGGTGTCTGTCATGAAGCTGATCCGGCACCACACTTAGGTCTGGTTTACATGTGCGTCGGAAGCTTCCTTAAAAAAAGACAAAACTAATAACACTGTGTTTTTAAAGGACGAACACCGTAACAAAAACCTGATGGATCCCACTGCCGTCAGTGCGGTCAGTCAGGTGCCGGTTGAACGAGTCCGATTCCGATGTGTACCTGGCCTCATTTTTGGCTTTCTGTTCCTGCGATGGCACCGAAGTAATAGTGCAGATGTGATCCTGAGGTCAGGCAGCCTTCACTTAAGAACATTTACCCCCATCACCCACATTTCCATGCGCCTTTAGCTCGGACTAACCACATGTTGTAGGAACCTTGAGGTAAACACTTGATTATCGGACGGGTGATAATCCCATGTGCATAAGGTTTTCAGCTGATTGGCTGTATAAGTTCCAGGTCTCTGGGTCACTTTTGGAGCTGTAGCGTGTTCTGGATCGGGTAGGACCGGCTGTCCCAGGTCTCTGGTCACTTTTGGAGATGTAGCATGTGCTGGGGCAGGTGGGACCGGCTGTCCCAGGTCTCTGGTCACTTTTGGAGATGTAGCATGTGCTGGGGCAGGTGGGACCGGCTGTCCCAGGTCTCTGGTCACTTTTGGAGATGTAGCATGTGCTGGATCAGGTGGGACCGGCTGTCCCAGGTCTCTGGTCACTTTTGGAGATGTAGCGTGTTCTGGATCGGGTAGCCCGGCCCTGCCCCAGGTCTCTGGTCACTTTTGGAGCTGTCGCCTGTGCTGGATCAGGTGGGACCGGCTGTCCCAGGTCTCTGGTCACTTTTGGAGATGTAGCGTGTTCTGGATCAGGTGGGACCGGCTGTCCCAGGTCTCTGGTCACTTTTGGAGATGTAGCATGTGCTGGGGCAGGTGGGACCGGCTGTCCCAGGTCTCTGGGTCACTTTTGGAGCTGTAGCCTGTACTGGTTCAGGTGGGACCGGCTATCTCAGGTCTCTGGGTCACTTTTGGAGCTGTAGCCTGTACTGGATCAGGTGGGCCCCGGCTGTCTAGGTCTTGGGTCACTTTTGGAGCTGTAGCGTGTTCTGGATCAGGTGGGACCGGCTGTCTTAGGTCTCTGGGTCACTTTTGGAGATGTAGCGTGTTCTGGATCAGGTCTCTGGGTCACTCTTGGAGATGTAGCGTGTTCTGGATAAGGTCTATGGGTCAGTCTAGGAGATGTAGCGTGTTCTGGATTCAGGGGGGGACCGGCTATCTAAAGGTCTACTGGGTCACTTTGGAGATGTAGCGTGTTCTGGATCAGGTGGGACCGGCTGTCTCAGGTCTCGGGGTCACTTTTGGAGCTGTAGCGTGTTCTGGATCAGGTGGGACCGGCTGTCTTAGGTCTCTGGGTCACTTTTGGAGATGTAGCGTGTTCTGGATCAGGTGGGACCGGCTGTCCCAGGTCTCTGGTCACTTTTGGAGATGTAGCATGTGCTGGGGCAGGTGGGACCGGCTGTCACAGGTCTCTGGGTCACTTTTGGAGCTGTAGCCTGTACTGGTTCAGGTGGGACCGGCTATCTCAGGTCTCTGGGTCACTTTTGGAGCTGTAGCCTGTACTGGATCAGGTGGGACCGGCTATCTCAGGTCTCTGGGTCACTTTTGGAGCTGTAGCGTGTTCTGGATCAGGTGGGACCGGCTGTCTTAGGTCTCTGGGTCACTCTTGGAGATGTAGCGTGTTCGGATCAGGTCTCTGGGTCACTTGGAGATGTAGCGTGTTCTGGATCAGGTCTCTGGGTCACTTTTGGAGATGTAGCGTGTTCTGGATCAGGTGGGACCGGCTATCTCAGGTCTCTGGGTCACTCTTGGAGATGTAGCGTGTTCTGGATCAGGTGGGACCGGCTGTCTCAGGTCTCTGGGGCAGTGTTGGAGCTGTAGCGTGTTCTGGTTCAGGTGGGTCCGGATGTCTGGGGTGTCTGGGTAACTGTTGGTGATGGAGCGTGTTCTGGATCAGGTCTCTGGGTCACTTTTGGAGCTGTAGCGTGTTCTGGATCAGGTCTCTGGGTCACTTTTGGAGCTGTAGCGTGTTCTGGATCAGGTCTCTGGGTCACTTTTGGAGATGTAGCGTGTTCTGGATCAGGTGGGTCCAGGTGACCTCAGGGTGGAGGTCTTCCTATGTGTTGTGGCTATTGACGTTGTATATACTAATGTTTCTATGGTGTTTGCGGAGCTGGTGTTGGTTTCGTTGCTGCCCTCCGCCTGCGGGTGACGTATATCAGCAGTCTTGTATGCGGCGCCTCTGGGGTGATGCTGTAGTCTCTGTTGTTATTTCTAGCACGTGTAATACTTTTATTTGGTGGTCCGGGCGACCTTTTGTTCTGCGGCCCGGAGAGCCGCTGGCTTGTCCTGCAGACAATGTGTCTTGGGTTGAGAGCGCTCAGCAGCGCGGCTCTAGAGAGCAGCAGGTCTCATTGTGTGCACCAAGTGCTGATAAATAAATCATGGCTGGCAGAGGGGACAGGGATTGTTGGGCCGTCACAGGGGGCTCACTCTTTTTTTTTGGAAGTTCTCTCCGCCCCCTCGGTTTGTTTTCCCGGGGATTGTCCTCCTGGTCTTGTGGCTAAAACAAAGCTGAGGACACGCGATCAAGTTTACCTCTCTCTCTAGATTTGAACCGGTCACAGCCTGACCTCCCCACTCCGCCCCTGTAACCCGGCCTCCCCCGTCTGCCTCTCCTCCTCTAATCTGCTTGTCTTTTGTGCTGCCAGTTCCAGCTGGGGGCCTGAATCTGCACCTTTAACTGCAGTCAGGAGGCAGCAGCTGTGGTGTCGGCCCTCTTAACCCCTCCGCTGCCGGGAGCCTGAGAGCGGTCCTGCACGCCGCCGGCTAGTCCTGGTAGCTAAGGGGTTAGTACACGGTTCACACCCATGTCCTTAGATCTGCCTGTCCCCTCCCTGCCTCCCACCCTCCTGTGCATTCCCAGCTCCTGGCCCTGCTCCAAGTTGAGGAAAACAGAGTATTAAAAAAAAAAAAGGAAGCCCTGGGAAAGGAGGCGGCCGTGCTCCCCCGCCTGCCCATAGATGCCGCCTCAGCCTCCTCCCCTGGAAACGGGCTGCTGTTTTCATCATCAGGCGGCGACGCTGGGATGTGATGTGTCGTGTGATGGGAGAAGCTTTCCTTATTTGCAGTCACGTGCTCCCCTCGCTGGTGACTACGATCCCCCCTCTCCCCCCCTGCCTCCGCTCCTTGACGTCTTTTGTGCTCACCGCACGGATGTAAAGCGTGCGCCGCGTCCTGCCTGCCATCTACTTTAAACGTGCGTCCCAACTTTTAGCCGCTTCCTCCTTGTCTAGGTTGGAGGTACTGTAGCCGCTTTTCTTACACAGGACAGGCGCTTTGGTTTGGTTTGAGCCGCACTGGATGCGGGAGGACATGTTGGGGGGGGGGGGGGTCATACGTTTGGGCCAGTTTACGCCCCCCGGCGTGTTGGCGGCATCAGGGGGACCGCAGTGGGCAGTCGACATGGTGTTGGGGCGGAGATGTAGACTATACGTTATCCCAGAACTAGACTGGTTTTATGTTTAGTGCGCGGAGAAGGGGTTAGAGCGGGGGTCCCCAACTCCAGTCCTCACACCCCACCAACTGGTCAGGATAGCTCATAAAATGCACTGACAGTGATTAAATCACCTGTGCAATGTTAAGGAAAGCCAGAAAACATGACCTGTTGGTGGGTCCTGAGGACTGGAGTTGGGGACCCCCGCTCTAACCCCTTCTCCGCGCCCTTAACATCTAGTTTTGGGATAACGTATAGTCTGCACCAGGGTTCCTCAACTCCAGTCCTCACGCCCCCCCCCTCCAACAGGTCATGTTTTCAGGATAGCTCATAAAATGCACTGACGATGATTAAATCACAGGTGCAATGCTGAGGAAAGTCAGAAAACATGACCGGTCGGTGGGTCCTGAGGACGGTGTTTGAGGACCTCTGGTGTAGACTATACGTTCTCCCAATACTAGACTGCTTTTATGTTAAGTGCACAGAGGAGGGGTTAATGCAGTGTTCCCCAACTCCAATCCTCAGGGCCCACCAACAGGTCATGTTTTCAGGATCTCCCACAGAATGCACTGACAATTATATCACCTGTGCAATGCTAAGGAAGCCAGAAAACATGACCTGTTGGTGGGCCCTGAGGACGGGGGTTGAGGACCCTTGCTCTATTCCCTTCTCCACGCACTAAACATAAAACTAGTTATGGGATAACGTATAGTCTACACCAGGGGTCCCCAACCCCAGTCCCCGCGCCCCCCCCCCCCCCCTCCTCCCGACAGGTCAGGTTTTCTGGCTTTCCTCAGCATTGCACAGATGAATTAATTATGCTGCACAGGTGATACCATTATTGTCAGTGCATTCAGTGGGAGATCCTGAAAACATGACCTGTTGGGGGGGGGGGGGGGCATGAGGACTGGAGTTGGGGCACACTGGGTTAGAGGACTGACCTTATAAGCAGATTGGATTGGGTGTTGATAGAGCAGGATTCGGCTTGTCACTTGTATTTGTGCAGCAGGAAAAATCTTCGTTTCAAGGGGTAATTTCGCCATAGACTTTGATGGCGTATCCTAAAGTGTGATAGGTGCGGATGGGAACGGCCACCCAAAAGTGTTGCCTCAGAATGGAGACACGATGATGTTTGTGCACGACTCTCCATTCTGTTCTATAGGAGTTCAGAGTGCAGCCGAACATAGCGCTCACCTGTACTAGAAACTGCCATAGAACAGAATGGAGACGCGATGATGTTTGAACTTCTATAGAACAGAATGGAGAGTCGTGCACAGAGTGCAGCCGAACATAGCGCTCACCTGTACTGGAAACTCCTATAGAACAGAATGGAGAGTCGTGTGCAAGTGTAATCAGCTCTCCATTCTGGGTTGACGCTTTCAGGGGCCCGTTCCTGAGATAGGTGGGATCCGTACCTATCATACTTTGATGGCATATCCTGGGGGTATGTTATCAAAGCCTATGGTTTGAACACCCCTATAAGACTGGATACACATCATGTTGGTTATGTCCATTTAGCGTGCCTGGAAAGCGCTCGATGTATACACAAAGGGCCA
>JAODAL010032358.1:0-47055 GCA_025379985.1 Phyllomedusa bahiana
ATGTATGATTTTTGGCACCCAGGCGCCATTTTTTTTGCACGCTTTAGTAGCGTAGAATGCGCCTGAATCTATGAACCTGTTCTACTGTGGGTCATAGATTTAGCACTTTTTAGCTACAAAGCGACACTTCTGGCTCAGGTAAACCACTTTTAAATTGGTCTACCTGTTCCAGCAGTAATGGATTTGCCATACTAAAGACATAAATGTGTAGAATACTACAGTTGTAGTGTGATACACCTCCACAATGCCCCTGCATCTTAGGTGCATTACAAAGTGCCGCGGGCACTCTGTAATGTGCCTAATTTTGGAGTGCATCTGCTCATACGTCGAGCGCACAGGAATGCACCAGTTTTTGGGTTGAAAAGATGCCAGAGTAATGGTGCAGTCCCATACATACATGTCGCCCATAATCTTTCCTGTGGATAGATGATAATATCCTGATGGGGGGGGACCTCTAAGATCTGCACCAATTATAAAAATGTGGGTCCCTTGTGCCTTGTTTGAATGAGTAGGTGTCTGAATTTGCCACTGCATTTAACTCTCTAGGTTTGATATAGATTGTCAAGCGCTATATTCAAATTGAGCCGCATGCCTGACTTCTGCTCCATTCAATAGAGTATGTGGAATCCCATTCTAGTAGTGGTAACCCCTGAGATCTGAGTCATTGTTATCTATCCTGTTAATAGTTGATAAGTTGTGGCTCTATAGCAAGTTCTTTATATTTAGTAATAGCGTAATACATGGGTGGTCAATCGACTAAACAAGTTACTATGCTGACTACAATTTGGGAACTAGTTTTTAGTGTCAAGGAATTTAGAAACATTTTGAAGAATAAAGTAAGGGTCTAATCATGTAAAGTTGTCTAATAACCGTCTGGTTTTCAAAAAAAAACAGAGAAAGAAGTCAATAAACCCGCAAAATAGTATCTGAATAATTGGAATCTAATAAACATCAAGTACACATTTCGCGAATAGAGATTATCATGTGTCCACTTTTGGCACTAATGGAGGCAATAATACTGCAATAATGGTGCAATTGTTTCCACTTGAATGATTTTATTTGCTCTGCTTCTATTCTGAAGGTATCTGTATATGAAGTAAAAAGAGCCTGATACAGGCCAGTCCTCTCTATCCTTCTTTCTATCATCTGTTCCTTCATGATAATTGAATGAATTTATAGCTATGTCAAAACTATGAACACCCAAAAAGACAGAAAATAGAGGCAGACAAAAAAAGTTTATTTCATTTTTTTTACATTTTTGCTCAAACTTAGGATTCAAATATTAGAAAATAGTTATTAGAAAAGAGACACAGTGGGTGCAGCTTCAATGTCAAGGTCAGATACTATTCAACCAAATATATTTAGTGTAGTCCATTGGGTACTGCAGCTCCCACCTCAGTTTAATCTCTCACTTTTTATATACAGTTTGTACACTAAACAGCCATAACATTAATTCAGGCAGTCCCTGACGTACACCATTCCAACTTACATCCATCCCCTAGTTACAGAGACTACAAGTGCATGCTGGCACTTGTAGTTCCATGTTCCACAGCAGATAGTAGCTGTGGAACGACAAGTTCCACAATGCCCCAGCAGCACATGAGGTGAAAATGAGGAGAAATATTCTTAACAAGGACACAGACAGCAAAACAAATGTAAAAACCCTTCAAAAACTAAAAAAGAAATATTTTGTGCTGGAGTTACATTTAATAAATGTACTTGTTCCGAATAACATACACATTCAATTTAAGAACAAACCTACAGTCCCTATCTCATTCGTAACCCGGAGGCTGCCTGTATTGTATAGGTTTCCCCAGGGCCGCCGTTAGGACAGTACAGGGGGTACTGCCGTATGGGACCCGGGCCGAAATGTAATCAAAGGGGGCCTGCCACTAGCAGGCCCCTTTCATAGTTTCATAGTTTCATAGTTTGTAAGGCTAAAAAAAGACAAGTCGTCCATCTAGTTCAGCCTGTTGTGCTAAGGTGTTGATCCAGAGGAAGGCAAAAACCCCCAATGAGGTAGAAGCCAATTGACCTCATTTTAGGGAAAAATTCCCTTCCTGACTCCAATCTGGCAATCAGAAAAATCCTGGATCAAGGGACCCTCTCTGAATCTAGTCACTATAATTGTTATATTATTACGCTCCAGAAATGCATCCAAACCCTTTTTGAACTCGGTTATTGAATTCCCCAGGGAAGTCCTTGGCAGAGAATTCCATAGTCTCACTGCTCTTACAGTAAAGAATCCCTTTTTTGGGTTTATGTAGAAACTTTGTTCCTCAAGACGTAAAGGATGCCCCTTGTTATAGATACACCCCTGTGTATAAAAAAATCTTGGGAGAGATCTCTATATTGACCTTTGATGTATTTAAACATTATTTAATTATGTCCCCCAAAAGCTTTTTTTTCCCCTAACTAAATAACCCTAATCTTCCCAAATCTTTCTGTGTACTGTAGTCCACCCAGTCCTTTTATTATTTTTGTTGCCGCCTTTGTACCTGTTCAAGCGTTACAATGTCTTTCACTTGCACTGGTGCCCAAAACTGTACACAATATTCCATGTGTGGTCTAACCAGTGACTTTTTGTAATGGGAGAATAATGTTCTCATCATGTGCATCTATGCCCTTTTAATGCACCCCTTGATCCTATTTGTTTGGCTGCTGCTCCCTGACCTGGCTGCTACAATTAGGTTTACTGTCCACCAGGTTCCAAGCCCTTCTCCATGTCACTTTTACCCAGTGTTTTTCCATTTAACATGAAATCATGTAATGGATTTCTTTTCCCCCATGTGCATAACCTTGCATTTATCAGTGTTAAACCTCATCTCCCATTTCCTGCCAGGCCTCAACTTATCCAGATCCCTTTGTAATAACATATTATCCTCTATTGTGTTGTTTACTTTTTTAGAGCTTAGTATCGTCTGCAAAGATCGATATTCTACTGTGTATTCCCTGTGTAAGATCATTAATGAAAATGTTAAAGAGGTGGGCCCAATACTGCCCCTTGTGGTACCACTTGTAACAGCGATCCAGTCTGGTATGTACCGTTAATTACTCCCCTTTGTTTTCTATTAGTGAGCAGTTACTTACCCACTTGCACACATTTTCCCCAGTCAAGCATTCTCTTTTTAAATTTACCAACCTTTATGTGGCACCTTTATCAAATGCTTTAGAAAAATCTGATATATGACATCCAGTGCCTCCCCCCGATCCGTCTAGCACTGATTCCTCATAGAAGTGATGAGATTAGTCTGACAGGACCGTCTTAAATGAACCCATGCTGAAACGGCGTTATACATTAATTTTCAGTGAGATACTCCAGGATGCATCTCTGAGAAAACCTTCAAACTTTTACTAAACAGGGGGTTAAGTTTTATGGCCTATAGTTTCCTGGATAATTTTTGACCCTTTTTGATATTGGCACCACCAATTTGCTATGCGCCAATCCTTTGGGACTTTACCCCGTTATTAGACAGTCCATGAATATTAAGAATAGGGGCCTATCTATGACATCACTTTAACTCTCTTAGGACAGTGGGTGTATGCCATCGGGGACCTGGGGATTTGTCTATTTTTAATCTTCCTAAGCGGAGGGCCTTCTTCCTGGGTTAGGACAAGAAACTTTAAGTTGGAGTTTACACAATTCTTGTTCAACAGGAAGGTCTTCCTCCTCGGTAAATACAGTGGAGAAAAAAGTGTTTAATACGTTTGTTTTTCTCATCGCCCTTACTGTCTCTCCCTCAGTATTTTTCAAGGGGCCAATTTTCCCGTTTTAATCTTTTACTATTTATATAGTTAAAAAATTTTTGGGGTTTTTTTACTTTCTATAGCAATATGTCTTTCCGTCTCCAGCTTTGCTTCCTTTATCCTTATTTTAACACTTTATTTTTTCCCTATTGCTTCTTAGTGCCTCTTCACTGCCCTCCTGTTTTAGTAGGTGAAACGCTTTCTTTTTGTTTTTTTTTGCCTCTTTTACATCCCCGTTGATCAACTTTTGGGGTTTTTCTGTTTCTAATTTTTTTTATTACCATAAGGTATGTACCTCTCACAGTGGTAGCCTAGGATGTTTTTAAAAAATTTTCCATTTAGTATTAGTTCTTGCCATATTTAACACATTGTCCAGTCAATACGGTTTAGGGCCTCCCCAAGCAGAATAAAATTAGCCTTCTAAATTTAGTGTTTTTGTGGCTCCTTGACAACAAAAACTCTATTGAAGGATTAATGGAAATTTATTATATTATAGTCACTATTCCCAAGGTGCCCCTAACCTGACCTTTGTTACTCTGTAGGTCTATTAGTTAATATTAGGTCTAGAAGGGCCTTTCCTAGTCGGTTCTGCACCATTTGGCAAAGGTAATTATATTAGTTATTGACAAAAACCTGTTTCCTTTATGAGGCTACAAGCTTCAGATCCAATTGTGTCTGGATAGTTAAAGTCGCCCCTAATAATAACTCATTTGATTAGCCGCCTCATTATTTTCCTGAGGAGTACATTTCCATGGGGTTTTGTTATATTTGGGGGCCTATAGCAGACCCCTATTAGTATTATATTGTTATTGTTCCCCATTTTATATTTACCCATAATGATTCCACATGTTCATTACCTGTACCTATATCTTCCCGCAGTGTTGGGTTCAGACAGGATTTTACATAGAGACAGACACCCCCCCCCCCTTCCGGTCTTTACGATCCCTTTCTAATAGACTGTAACCCTGCAAGCTAAACCCCCCCAGTCGTAGCTCTCGTCCAGCCCTGTTCAGTTTTCCCCACTATGTCATATTTTTCTTAGCTATTAATATTCTAGTTCATTAATTTGTTGGTCAGATCCTGGGGATTGGTCAGCATGCAAATTTTTAGATTTTTCAGTTTTTATTCCTTTCTCCCTGATATTTTTATCTATTGCTTTACCCCTCCCTTTCCCCTCCACCCCTGTTTTATTCCTAATTCCCAGCTCTTTCTTCATATCTTGATGCTATTTTGTGTAGTTACCTCCCCCCAGTCCTAGTTTAAATATTCTCAACTTCCTGGCCATTTTGTCCCCCCAATTTCAGCTGACCCTCCCCATTTAGGTGCAGCCATCCCTAGCATAGAGTCTGTAGCCAAGACAGAAGTAGGGCCCCGTTCTCCAAAAAACCCAAATCCTCTGTCCTGCACCAATTTTTTTGGGCCCCTTATTCACTTCTCTAATCTCCGTGCCTCTCTGGTGTGGCCGTGGAACAGGTAATATTTCTGAAAATATTACCTGGAGGTCCTTGCTTGAGCTTTTGGCTAAGTCCTGAAATCGTTTTTAAGGACACTCCCCTCCTTAAATTTGTCATTGGTGCCAATGGGGGACCATGACGCTGGATTCTCACCAGCCCCACCAGAATCTGTCAACCCGATCCCCGATATGTCGAACCGGGCCCCAGGTAAAACACACTGTTCGACGATCCGGTCTTTGTGGCAGATTGCCCTGTCTGTGCCCCTAATAATTGAGTCCCCAACTACTAGCACCCGTCCAGCCTGCCCGGCACTCCTATGCCCCCTCATTGATTCACAAAGATCTGGCGTGGCCTGGGTATCAGAAGAGAAAAGGCCCCCTGCAGCCTAGCAGAGAGAGGGCCTGGGCCTGCCTGCAAGAAGAGAGAAGTCCCGGAGCCTGCCTGCAAGAAGAGAGAGGGCCCGGGGCCTGCCTGCAGGAGCAGGACTGCCCAGGGCCTGGCGGGAGGCAGATAGACTGCTTGGGGCCTGACTGCAGGAGGAGAGACTGCCCAGGGCCTGGCGGGAGGCAGATAGACTGCTTGGGGCCTGACTGCAGGAGGAGAGACTGCCCAGGGCCTGGCTGCAGGAAGGGAACTGCTCTGGGTCTGGATGGAGGAAGAGAGACTGCCCAGGGCCTGGCTGGAGGCAGATAGACTGCTGGGCCTGCCTGCAGGAGGAGAGACTTCCCGGGGCCTGGTTGCAGGAAGGGGATGTGGGGCGTGGCTGCGGAGGTGAGATGCCCCGGGGTGGCTGAGGAAAGGGGGATGCTTGGGTTGGTGGGAAAGGAAAGGAATTTCCCCGGGGGTGGGGGGGGGCAGAAAACCCCTGTCGGGGCCCCCTGAAAAAGGGGAAAATCCCCGGGGCCGGGGCTGCGGGAAGGGGAGACTGTTTTGGGTTTCTGGATGGGGGGGGGGAGGATCCCCGGGGGCCTGGCTGCAGGAAGGGAGACTGCTCGGGCCTGCCTGCACCTTTCTTATTGGCTGCAATCATTATTCAACAAAAATAAAGAAGTTTATTGGGCTGTATAAAATTAGGGATATTAAAATTTTGTCTGGGGTGTACATGGCACTCTGTTTCCCATAAAGGGGCAGAGGTTTGAGAGAAAAATTTAGAATTTGCCACCCCCAAAATCAAATTTTTCTAGCTCTTTTTACTGTTTAAAGGGGGTTTATTAAAAACTCAAATTTATTTCAAAATTTTTAAAGGATTCTACAGAAAGGGAAAAAAAAACCCTCATTGGAAATTTTAAAATGCAATCCTCTTCTCGAACAAAAGTTTCCCAGGCAAATTAAAATAAGGATTTAGTTTTTTTGGGCCCCCCTTTTCCATGGGTGCTTGGGTTTAAAAGGTTTTTTTTTTTTTTTAAAACCCTCTTGCATGGGGGCATGCAACAATCATGTTTTAAAAAATTTGAAGGGGGGAAAAAATCCCCTTTTTTCATTTCACACCCCTTTTTTTTTTGGATCCCTGACAAGGGTTCCTGGCCCGGGTTCCCCGGACCAAATTTAAAAAAAGGGAAAAAAGCTAACTGGGCTGAGCACCCCCTAACAAAAATTGGGCAAGGTTTTTCCTATGGTTCTTGCCTCGGGTTTCCAAAAATTTTTTGTCTTGTGAAGACACTTTTTCCCTTTTTTTGCTTTTTTACGTAGGGGCGTTCCCAATTTTTGGCCTGCTACTTAAGAAAAAACCCCTTCATTCAAAGACTGAACCCAAACTAAAACCCTTCTTTACCCTTTTATTTTTAAAGGTAATTTTTAGAAAGGTTATTTGGATTTGATACCCCAACCAAACCCCCTTTCTTGGGAGGGGATTAAAAAGAGGGGGTTGGCAGAAACTAAAAAGGGAAAACCTACTTGGCTCTTCGAAGGTTTTAATTCTGTGTTTTTAAATCCCCATTTACGATGTGTTTTAAAAAGTGTGGAAGGGGTTTAGAAATCTTTAAAAATCAAAAAATACAATTTCGATGGACCCACCCCGGAGAAGCCTACTGTAAAGCAAATCAATATTACAGAATTAAAATGTCAATCTATTCTCTTGTTTCTATTGATTAAACTGGAAGCAAACACAGCTCCAGTGCCAACCCCAAGACTAGGCTGAGAATTACTGCTCCCAACAAAACTGTATCCACTTAAAAACCAATCCAGTTTTTTTTTCTTTTCCCTTTTCATGGGAAGTTTTTTGGGGGTCAAAATTCTGGCTCAATTTGTTTGAAATAGATAATGGTTTAAACCCCAAATTTTTATTTTGTTTTTTTTATATTTATATGCTTTGTTAAAAAAAGGGAAAAGGCTTTTTAAATGGAAAAAGGGATAAAAAAAAAGTATTGTTTTAAATCCATTTTTTTGGGTTAAAAAAACTTTTTTTGGGAAATTTTTTGGGTTTTTTTTTTAAAAAATTTTTCCCTTCCCCCTTTTAATATTTTTTTAAAAAATTCTTTTTGTCTTGCAGTTTTCCCCTTTTGGCCCCAGGCCCTTTTTTGCATGTTTAAGAAACCCGTCCCGGGAGATGTTTTTTCAGTAGCTTATGCCATAGGGAATTTTGGAAAGATCAGTCCCTTTTACTTCTATAGGGGGATTTTTTTTGTTTGCTCTGTGTCCCGGGAAAAAGTCACTGTGAGGGGGTGGAAAAGGGGGAAAATGTGATATCTCTTTTTGGGGTGGTGGATCCCGTGTTTTATTCTTGGTGTCTCCTTTCAGTTGGACCCCCTTTGTGTGATAATGAAAAGGGCAATGAGAATTTTTTTTTCTAAAGGGAAAAGGGTGTGTAGATATTATTGGGCTTAGTGGAAAGTGAAAAATGAGGATTAAAATTATAAAAAATATTAAAAGTGATAGGGGAAAAATGAAAAAAAAAAACAAAAATTTTTAAAAAAAAGGGTTTTTTGGAAATAAAATGTGAGTTAAACAAAAAGTCTTTTTGATTACACTTCCCTTTAAGAAAAAGGAGAATGGTGAGAGGAGAAGGGAGGGGTTGAAATTTGGGGACAGTGCAAAATATAGGAAAAATATAAACCATATAATACCAGTAGAGTACATTGACGATCTCTGCATGCATGTTTGGTTCTGTTTATAGGAAGTAAATCCCCCCAATGTCTTTAAACCCCCCTTTTGATTTTATTAAAAAACCCCCGAAATGGCTGAAATGGGTTCTATTCGCACTGGTGTCCAGGCTTCCATTTCTAAAGGATCAACGTGGATAGAGCAGAACTATTTGTTAAAGGCTACTACAGGATTCCAATGACTTCATCAGGTCAGCTGCCTATTTTTTTTTTACTTGGTAAAATAGCACAGCAGCCTACTCTAAAGTATTGTTCTTTATCATTTCCATTATAAACAGTTTTTGTAATATTTTTTAAATTAAGAAATGATTTCAATGTTTTGCAAACAATTTATTTGTAGAGCATAAAAATGGCGAAGTCAGTAAATAAAGTTATTCCCCAAATTCTTGCCATCCCGTTTTGTTCCCTTTTTGAGTAGAGTATTTTTTATCTCGAGGCTTCATTAGGTTACTAACGTCTTGCTTGTAGAGGGTGGGATGGTGAAAATTTCCCGATGTGTCTTATCGCAGATCGGAGGTTGTTTTTAAATTTTACGAAAAACTTTAATTTAAAGCTCTGTTGCCCTGCTGTTAAACTCATCAATATTCAACTTAAAAGGCTCAGCTTAGAATAGCAAAGCAAAAATGCCAATCATTGCTGTTCAACCACTGGCAGCCTGAGCAGGAAGTGGGAGCCTGAAGCTGGCTGTGAAGAACATGCTGAGAAAACTTCTTTAAGATATGAATTTTTTCAACCAATTCTGTTTATTTTCCAGCACCAACAACTAGAATTAAAATGTAAGTTTTAGTCATGGCCATAAAGAGGCTATACTTTTTTTTTTTTAATTAAGCAGATTTAGAAATAATCTTGATTAAAACATCCTATCAATTTATGTCTACAGCTTATTTGCAGACTTATACATCTTTATGGTAACAGTCTATAGACAAACCCTATGTAGTTTGATCCTCCTGTCCTAATATCACCTTGGCTTCATTCTAGCACACCTCACCCAGTTCTAATGTCAGATTCCAGAGAGCGGCCATATTTCTAGCCAATGGCAAGTAAAAAGGGGCCAGATAAGTGAGGTCATGTTAACCCTAAAGGTGGATGTTGATGTCACAGGGGCACAGCAATGTCCACCTTGCTAAGGAGATGGCTCAGCAATAATTCGACAGACAGTCCTTGTAGCTAAATTTAAAGGGGTTGTCTCATCTCAAAGTTTCATAGGATGCATGACTGAAATAATGCTGCTTTGCTCTGTCACTTCCTGGTCAAGCTGTCTGTAATTAGCATATGAGCTCCTTGTATTCAGATCTCTGCTAATTAGATAATTCTCATGCTGTCAGGACCAGGGAAGCTTCTGAGATAAAGTAAACAGCAGTAATTACTGGCTTTTGTCTGAAAGATCAGATAACAAACAAGCTCTCACTGTCTGGAGTTCTGTGCTTCATGACTTGTGTGATGACATCACTCCCTGCTATCAGATAGAAACAGCAGGGGGAGAGAAGTACACAGGTCGGTCACTTGGGGAACCAGAGAGAGCACAGAAGGTGATAAAATCACTTGTAGTTCCTTAACAAAAAAAAATGGACAAAGCAATATATTTGGAAAACAACTTTATTTAGTGTTCCCAACATGTTGAAAGCTATTCTTTGTAGCGAGACAACCTCTTTAAGCAATCTCAGGGAATAATGCTACATGTTGCATACAGGTTAGACAAAGAAAAGGATAAAAAAAAGTGATTAATAAAAGTTCAAATAACGCAAACTATAAAAAACATTACAGAAATAAATAACAAAGTAAAATTGTCAATAAGTATGTTGAACTTTCTGAAGAACAATTGATAGGTGAGCGAGCAATAGCAGGAGCAGAACAGCTTCATACATTGAGGCTGAACAGACTGAAATAATCAGGAAACTGGGAGTTGTAACGGAATTAGCAAAGCACAACACATTAATACAATGTATCAAAAGCTGCAAAGAAATGAGACACAATAAGGCCATGTTCACACGGCTTATTCAAGCCGTAATTGCGGGCCGGATCCCGCCCGCAATACGGCTTGAATAAGGGGCGGGGCCGGGGGTGGGGCAGGGGCGCGGTGGCGGCGCTGCTCGTCGGCTCCATAGACTTGCATTATCCACTGCGCGTATTGCGCCTGGATAATGTGCATGTCACTTTCTCCCCCCGCGGCGGATTCGCCGAGCGGGGAGGAGCGACGGAATCCACTGTTCTCTCTGAAAACTGTGGATTACCGTAATTACTGCGACGGGTTGGAGCCATACTGAAGCGCAAACCCGGCACGCAGTACGGCTCCAATCCGTGCCGAAATAAGCCGTGTGAACATGGCCTTATAGACAAAGTATCACGTGAGGCAGGTGGTGGTCATGATCATAGACAGTTAGTGGGTTACAGAAGATGGGGAGGACCGGGATCAGCATACTATTTAACAATTGTAGCTTGATACTATTGGTGTTTTTAGAAAAGGTCTCTGTTCAATTCGACCTCAGTTTGGCCAAACGTGTCACATTTTTGAGATGTGGGAATTTATGGCACTGCATCCATCTTGCACCATTATGACCTGAGGATGCCACCATTCCAGTCCTGAAATCCATTGTCCTTTGGATTTTTTTCCTCGTTATTGCATTATGATTGGTGACAACCCTTGGTTCCACTCATGACTGCTCCATCCGATCCATCACTATTCTGGGAACTGAGACCTGGAAATTGTCCTGCAGTCCCATGATGGCTTAAGGGTAAAAAACAGTGGATTCCTTAGACTCTGCATTCCAGACTATTCGGTGTCCAACAGATTGCAGCTTAGAGATTCCACATTCCAGTACATGACCATGTTTTTTTCGATTGCATGTAAAATCCCCTCAAAAGACAAGAGGACATTCCCTTAAGCTGAAGAAAAAAGTATTCATTCTCCAGAGGAGAAAAGCCTTCTTCACCTTGAGAACTGCAAATCTTTGGAATAGCTGCCTGAGGAGCTAGTCACAGCAGGAACAGGTGAGGGTTTCAAGAAAGGCTTAGATAACTACCTTAAACTAAAAAATATTAATATTTATGTAGCCACATAAAATTCTAGATCCAGTCTGATGGCAATTTTGAGATCAGATTGGTTCTTGCCTTATGGGATCCAGGTCTTTATCAGGGGGGGAGACAGGGCTTAGGATTTCCTTGCCCCCCTCCCTTTGTCCACATCTCCCCTTTCCTTGGTTGAACTTGATAGACATGTGTCTTTTTACAGCCATATTAACTATGTAACTATTATATTCAGTAGGTATGTAGGGGACAGATGGGAGTATGACTTTATGAATGTGTGAGTAACAACAGTTCCCGCTCTGGCTGAATCAGTACATTCATGCATTAAATCAATAGCAATTCATATTAAAAAGACAGGTGAGAACAGGAATCACCCAAAATAGCTAAATTTAAAAATATTTTATTTCTAAACAGGATAAAACAATAATTACATTAAGCTCGGTACCTAAAATACCTTAAAGGGGTTTTGCCACAAAGTTAAATTGATGTGGGAAACTTGCAAACTAAATAATAAACATTTTCACCATTCATTATTATTATTAAAAATTCTGCACCGTTTTTGTTTTAACTGCTTCTTTAGTGATTCATTGTTTACAGCTCATCTCCAGGGGATACGACCAGGGCTGTGAGCTCCTCAGTCCTGGTCGCATATGCTCAGACATCACTTCTCCTCTCAGGCAGCTACTGAGTGTTCAAACCCCAGATGCTGTAATTCTACTCCCGTCCTCTTTACTCCTTAGTAATTACTCAAACAGTGCAAGTAATTAAAAAAAGAAACCTCAATGAGGTCTGTGCATTGCTAAAGTGAAAAAAAAATCCACAGGTTTGGTTCCTGCAGGGGTTTGAAACTAGGACCCTTGTGCTGTGAGGTAAAAGCTTTACCTCTTAGCTACTCACAGCTTTATACATAAACAGACTTTTCTTTGACTACAGGCCTGCTGGGTCACATGATATGCAATTCAAACAAATCACACACGCCCCCTTCTGAGCACACAGAGCTGAAGAGCTGCATGCAGGAAGTATGAAATGAGATTGTGGCAAAACCCCTTTAATGCTCCTTGCAGTACCCACATTGCATTAGCATCAATTATTGACATTTATAGTTTTGAAGTCATTAAATATAATAGTTTGACAGATGTTACATGGTACAGTTAGAAAATAAATATGTGCAGGGAGAAGATGTGGCTAATAGAGAGGGCTATAAATAATTTCAAAACCTAGGGCGACATGTAATGAACCTTTCGCTTTTTTTTTGGCGTAAACGCCCCCCCCGGCCAACCCCCCTGCGGATGCAGTGTTAGGCGCAGGTTCCCACTTTCGTTTCCCCCCGCATGAAGGGGGGGGGAAAGGGGGCGGTTTTGGGCGCTGTGGCGCCCGGGGGCGGGCGCGGCGGCTGTATCTCGGGCATGTCCGATGGGCGAGTCGGCAAGGAGGCGAGGGCCTCGGCGTCCGACAGGCAGACCGGTTTTTTTTTTGGTCAAAAATGCCCGGGCGGGCGAAGTGAAGCAGGTCGGAACGCGGGAAGCAGATAGAAAAAAAAAAAATTAATTCAATAAAATCTTTTTATTTCTTTTTTTCGTTATCCAAGGATCAATGAAATGGGTGCAACGAAAAAAAAGAAATAAACATGATTTGATTGATGAATATTTTTTTTTCTTTCCCCCCCCTTATTATTCATTTTATTACACTTGGGGGAAACTTCTGTAGTTTAAATTTGTTTCGGCCATGACGTTTATTTCAGATTGATTGAAAACCCTAGGAGCGTCGCTCGCTCTCCCCTTTGGCCCAAAAACGGCCCTCTTTTAATTAGCCAAACCCCAAACAGGCTCGCTCGGGAATTCTTTTCCCCAAAAACTTAGAGAAAGAGCTCGCGCTCGGGATTGGCTAAGCTGGCGACCCCCCGTTTGTCAACAACCGCTTTTTTTCTGCCTTTTTTTACTGAATTTTGAACTGTCCCCCCTTTGAATATGTTGGTCAATTTTTTCCATGGGTTTATAAGGGGCCCCCGTCGCTCCTATTCTGATTTGGCAATTCTCCTCATGGGATAAATGGGCCCTGTCGTTATTCTGATTGTGGTTTAGCCGACCAATCAGAAGAGCTTAAAAAATTTGAATTACGTATTTCCGGGCGATTCTCTCTATTGCAATTCCCATGTAGGCTGGTCTCGCGACAAACGCTTGTTCGGATTTAATTTATTTTTTTTAAGAAGGTTTCAGTCTTTATGTGATAATGTTTTCACTTAATAAAAATGATTTTTTTTAATTTTACTTTTGCCGCACGGCGCTGAGCCCCGGGGGTTTCAGGCGCCCCTCTCTCCCCTAGACTATATGGGAGAAGTACTGCGCTTGAAAATTTGGTGGGATGCCAAGGGCCCCCGTAGCTCAGCCAATCAGCTCTTTTTTGTCTTTTTACTGTTTTTTGATTGTCCCGCCTTTTGATTTTGATTGGTTATATTTCTCATTTGATTATAATGGGGACACTGTCGCTTCCTATTCTAATTGGTAAAACTTCTCAATAGGTTTTACATGGGTCTTTGTCGCTCTATTCTGATCTGGCTAGGTTTATGCCAGACAATCATGAAGGCTTAAAGTGGGATTTGCGAGAGGGGAAAGTTTTCTTACTACAGTTTACTTTCCTCGCTCGTAGTATCGCCCAGCAGATGTCAAAAAATCACGCTGAAGATCATGAAGCTGCATGTGGAGAGAGGGAGAGGGGAGGGGGAGTGAGGAACTCCAAGGAGCGTTCTTAAATCTTAAGTGACTTATAGATAACAGTACAACAGGGATTCAATACAGAAGGACAGCCCTCAGTATGGCAATGTCAGGAGAGCCTTATCTGCTAAAGACACTAATGTAATGTAAACAATCACGGAAGCTGATAAAGCGACAGAGACGCACACAGACAGACGCCTCTAAGCCAGAGCACAGCGACTGCGCATAACGGATCCTGTGACGATGTTTCATCTATAATCATCTCAAAACTTAATTGTGAATTCTGTATTCAGAAAGAGAACACCTATTACTCACTAGTAGTTGGAAAGCTTTCTTCTATGTGTCTTCTGTTTCAGATAAGATGCAGGGATTGAATACCTCACTACAGCAAGTTATTCTGTATACAAATAAAAGAAGAAACATATCATGTTGCGCCCTCGGTGTCCTTCAAAAGTCATTCATTTTGCATCTGTCATCTGAATAAGAAGTGATTTCACGGCAAGCGGCACTTTCGAAGCTCCTGGGTTCGTGACTAGGGAGACGCTTTTTTGGTACCAAGGGGTGGTGAGAAATGCTGTAGCTCTGAGTTTTCGCGCAACTTTTTTCTAATCACATATACTTTAGAAAAGTGATTAAATACCCAATTTTGGAGGTTCCACGTCATAGATTACATGGTGGCAAAACCCACTTTAAACAATTTGAAATATTCTTGTAATTTCCGGGCAATGTCCTCTTATAGCAATTCCCTATGTGTATTGTTTATGAAGCGCAGGTCTCAGACGAAAACGCGTTGTTCGGAATTTAAAATGATTTATTTTTAGGAGAAGGTTTCAGCTGTCTTTATGTTGGAGTAATATTTTACTCAGATCTTGTAATGAGAAAATAAGCGGGTACGATGTGTGCTTTTATGGACAGTATTTATACTTCATGTCGCTCACGGCGGGAGAGCGGAGATTTCTATTGCGCGACGCAGATTCTGTGTGTTCCTATCAATTAGACTACATTGGGTGAAGTAGCTCGCGCTCTGATTGGCCGAGATAGCAAGCCCGCTATAGTTCAGCCAATCAGCTCTTTCTGTTTCTTTTTATGTATTTTGAATGTCTCCGCCTTTGTTTTTGATTGGTGTCCTATACTTGTCCTCCAGTAGGATATTAATGGGACTTTTGTAGCTCCTAATTTGATTGGTTAATACTCTTCATAGGTTAGAAATGGGCCAACGTGATCGTCTATTTCTAGCTTGGTTAAAACTTCTCCATAGGATATTAATGGTCATTTGTCGCTTCCCTATTCTGATTGGCGCTGCGTGATTGCCAAGTTGCACCGTCTAGTCTTCAATCCTAAATCAGCTGTCTTTCTGGCATTTTTACTTTATTTGTGAACGCTGTCCCGCCTTTTAATTTCTGATTGGTCATAGTTGTCTCACGCCATAGGGTTTTAATGGTTACTGTCGAGTCTTATGTCTGTTTTGGTCCGGTTCTGCCGACAAATGAGATAGCTTTCAGAATATGAATTACTGTATTTCCCGGCAATATCCAATATCCTAATTCTAGAATTAGGATATTTGGAAAGTGATTTTGTGTTTTATGTATTTTTTTTTGAGGTTTCAGCTCTTTTTGAGTTTGTTTTCCGCGTTTATAAAGGCGATTTTTGATTCATACTCCGCACCGACATGTGGAATATTTCTCGTGTTTTTCAGCTGTCTCGCACTCGGAACACATTTTTCGGTGCAGCCCGCACAGCGCTAAGTCCCCGCACTGACACCCCTACCACGGGCGAGGCAGCGGACTTTTCCCGCCTGTATGAGTTGCGCTACCTCCGGCGGGCGAATTCTTTGGCGCAGCCCGCACTGCGCCCCACACACTGGCGAGGCGCGGCGGAACTTTTCCCGCCATGTATGGAGGGAACTAGCTCGGGCGGCGATCTCAGGCGCAGCGCGCACTGTGCCAAAGTCGCAAAAAAAAACAACTTTTTTTTCGCCTAACACAATGGCAAGGCGCGGCCGGACTTTACATAGTATGCTATGACCGCGCCCGGCCCCAGACATAAATCAGGCGCAGATATCGCTCTGCAAACTAGCGGAAAAGCGCGCCCGACCCGGCGAGCTTCATACATGTCGCCCCTATTGTTCACCTATTGATCCAGAAATGTGGAACTCTTAAGGCGTGAACCAATCTGCCCTAAAAAAGACAAAATTCTCCTGTCTCAAATGGGGGATAGAATAAACAAGGTTATATACTATAATTTAATATGTCTACATAAAATTTGATATTTTTTATTGTAAATAATTGTCTAAGCCTTTCATGAAGCTCTCACGTGTTCCCACTGTGGCCAACACCTGAGGCGGCTATTCCACAGATTCACAGTTCTTAAGGTAAAGAAAGCTTGTCGCCTTTGGTGATTGAACCATTTTTTCTCTAGAAGCAAGTGGTGCCCCATTGTCTTTTGAGGAGGTTGTACATGAAACAGCTTTTCACCATATTTTAGGATGCTAAGAACATAAATTATTGACGTCAATCTTGGCCACTGGAAAGGAACTCTGTTATATAAATGCAATTGGCTGTTGTGTATACAAGATATACAGGACTGTACAATGCAAATTGATTAGTTGCGAGGCACTAAAGGTTCGGCATCATTCTTAGTGAAGATGGTTGTCAGAATTTGCTTTTTCTAGAAAAACATGTTAGTGTCATCCCCCTGCTGCCCGCTCCCTGGCGCCGGCTCACTTACCCGTCCACGCTCCTGTGCACGATACTCCTGCCTGTCCCAGCCGCCGCGCGCATACCCGCTGCTTAGGGCGCGCGCGAGACGGCTGGTCTGAATTTAAAGGGCCAGCGCCCCGGTAATTGGTCCATTGCCGGCCGCTGGTCCTATATAAGGAATACGCCCCCAGCACTCTGTGCCAGATTGTTGGTGTGCGTTGCCTAGTCTTGAGAGTCTTTATCCATAAATGGAAAACTCCAGCGGGTAGATAATCCACGGTTTATTTCACATATATATCTTCAGGACAATAATAGCAGCTATCATTGTCCTGAAGATATATATGTGAAATAAACCGTGGATTATATACGCGCTGGAGTTTTCCGTTTATGGATAAAGTTTCTGTGTTTGGGCGTTGACTGGAAGCCCTCCGTGCGGATCTGATATCCATGGAAGCAATGCAACGAAGACAGACAAGGTGAAGGAGCCTGTTTGTGCATCGGCAGTGATGGTGTTTACAACTCAGGGGTAAGCAGCAGTGTGTTTCTTTTTTTTGGATATTTAGTATAGAGAGGATTGGAGTTACGTATTGATTACCCGTGTTCCAGTCCGTTACGCGACGTTTCCAGCCCATGCCTGTTTGCCGCCTGCCCTGACCTTCTGCCCGTCTCTGACCACGAACCTCTGCCGCTCCCTTTTGACCGTCCTCCTGCTTGTCCCGACTACGCCTCTGGATTTCGATTCTGTACCACATATTACCCCGGCCGCCACCGCAAGCAAGTCACGTCAGGGGATGCGACCTGGTAGCCTCACGCCGCAGCAAGTCCATCCCGCTTTGCGGCGGGCTCTGGTGAAAACCAGGACCCACTTAGACTCCGCTCCCTGGCGTGGCTTAACTATCATCGCTTGCGGTGGTCCAGCGAATCCACCGAACCCTTACAGTTAGTCAACAGGATGCCAGACACTTTTTAGAAACTTGTATAGAGGCCCATTAAATTAAAGTTATAGATGCTCCTGTAACATGAGTAATTTACAAAGCGCTTCTGTTTTCAAGAAACCTTTACAAGTCCTTCTCATTCCCTGACAGCCACTAATTTCTCAAAGAGGCAGATGTTATTGATCCAAATACGAAGTCCCAGCCCAGCGGCACTGTGTACTCTGGCAGGCGGCATAGATTATAGTTGTCATGCAGCAGCTGCATATTGTTGCCCTGGGACTCCTGAAATGTTAAGATTCAGCTGTTTAAGATTCTTAGAAAGAAGAATAGAGAAGAATCCAGTCATAGCTTGTGGTCTGTTCTGCATGTGGCTATGGAGCATGTCTGCTACTTGTGCACAGAAGCCTTAATATCCATTCAAAACACATTTCTTGCAAAGTTCTTCTCTGCTCCAATTTACCTTGAAGGTGTTGGTCCCCTGAGAGGGATATTAGGCTGATTTTTCCAATTATATGGTACAGTATGAAGGTGAGAAACTGGAATGTATAACTAAAAGAAATGTCTGGCAAGGGATGCAATGTTCCCTGTTCTCTCCATAATTGAGAGGATAACGAGTATAAAAATAAATGGCGGCATGGTGTAGCAGCGGCCATGATTGCTGTCTGAACCAGAGGATATGACTACATCATCAGAACCACTTAGGCTAGGGCCACATAGCATAGGACAAAAAACATCAGAAAGCCAACAGCATTTTGTCCTATGCAGGGCACTGATTTGCGCAACAACCGCGGTTGGTTTTAGGTTTTGCCGTCAATAATTGACCCATACAATTGAATATATGGGAATCGGACAGCAAATGCGGGACTCCAGTGGAATATGTAAACACCTCACAAATTCCATCGGATTTTTAACGTGCTGTATAGACTACAGAATGGGTTTTTAATTGGTGTGTACCATCAGATTCTCGGCGGATTCAAAAAACTGAAACCGCCGAAAATCTGAAGGTGTTCCTGTGCTGTGTAGACATAGCCTGACAGTAAAACTAGGGTCACATGCTGAGCCCCCATAAGATCATGAACCCTTATGTGCTACTTACAGACCATGACTGGTGTTGCTACACAATGTGGGTGTGCCAAAACTTAGAAGGTGTTTCCCTCTGAGATTTTCTCAGGCATTAAATGGTACAATTATGTGCATAAGTTGTACAGTTGCCCTCAGTTGACACCTTGAACTCCATTTGCACACATGTTGCTTCATATACAAATTTATAAAGAGAAAGGTGAAGAGATTATTATTGTATTATACAAGTCTCTGGTCAGACCACACATGGAATATTGTGTACAATTTTGGGCATCAGTGCACAGGAATAACATTGTAGAGCTTGAACAGGTATACCAAACGGGGCAAAAACCCAAGAAAAAAATTTAAAAGGCCCGGGGGGGGTTTGGGGAAAAAACCTAGTACCAGAAAAAAAAGGTTTTTTGGGCAAGGGTTAGGGGGTAATTTAGGTTTTTAGAAGAAAAAGAAACGGGCTTCGGGGTCGTTGATCCAGGGATTTATTTGATTACCAGATTGGAGTGGGAAGGAATTTTTTCCCTAAAATGAGGACAATTGGCTCCTGCCTCATGGGGGTTTTTGCCTTCCTCTAGATCAACACTGTAGCACAACAGGTTGAATTGGATGGACGTCTGTCTTTTTTCAACCTTACAAACTATGTATGTAGTTAAGTTATTGGCTGTTGTAGCAGTCATACCTCCTTTAGCACCATACAGTATTTTGCACTAATCTACTGTTTCCTACCATGATATTGCTGCTTTAAAGGGGTTGTCAAGTCTAAGCTGCCACTGAACCTACAAAGTGTCCCGAAATCTGCTCCTCTGCACTTTCGTGTTCTCTTCCCAATAAACAGAATTTGTGCTCCACTGTGAGTGAGCGGCGTGTAAGTATCTCCTGTGTGTCAGCACGATATCCCAGAGGTGCAGACAAGTGGATCCCGGGTGCTTTGGAGCTTCAGCAGCGAGGCACAGGAAGGTGAGTATACCCTTTTCCTATTTTTCACCATCCTGGCAACATTTAAATATAATTCTCTTGGACTGAATAACCCCTTTAACTTGATAAATAGAAATATTTTCGATTATGGAGAATCTGAACACTGTCACCAATATCTGCGCAACTAATAGAACAGAGGCCGGGAACGTCCGACCCGAGGGTCATATTCATCCAGCAAGATGATTCGGTCTGGTCCTGCAATGTCCCAAGTCAGTGAGCAAGTGCCAGGAGTCTCAGCGACCAGCGCGTGTGCAGCAGCAGATCTCACTCAGCTGTTTCTTCTCAATGTGCTTTTTCCCATGCGCTGGTCTCTGGAGCTCCAAGCACTTGTTTACTGACTCGGGGACATCAAGCTCATCAGTAACCACTGCATACAGTACCTCCCAACTGTGAGAGATTGCAAAGAGGGACACATCAGGCCGTGCCGCTAACCCACATGCCAACTTTTTAGACAGCCATAAAGGGACACATTCAGGATCGCATTGTAGCCACTGATGAAATATTAAGTCAGTTGTTATGTAATATACAGCGGGAAGAATAGATACTCTTTTAAACAAAAAATTGGTTTTTGGATTCAAATCTTTTTTTACCATTCCCCCCATAAACCCCAAAAACTTTAAAATTTGGTGTGTTTGTGTTGGAGGTAATAGGGGTACCCCCTTTAAATGATTAAAGGACGTAACCTTTATTACTCCCCCCACCCACAAACACACCCCCAAAAAAATTCAATTTTGTAAGATGGGAATATTGTTAAGAACTTCATCATGTCATTAGCAATCCAGAGGATGTACCTAAGTATTACAGGAGACAGGTTTTAGTTTAACTTTGTAACTCAAGAGATCCTTATCATGCTGTGGGAGATACCAACTGTGCAGGGGGAGCTTGTACAGTGTGTTGAGTCTCTCACTACATACAGTACAGCAGGCACATCACAATGAGAAGAGAGTGTGACAGAGTTTACCTGTTGCTTCAGCATCCTCCTCCATAGCACACAAGAATTATATTAGCACGCCTACTGCCTGTGCACAATATCACAGACTTAAAGGTTCCCCCCCCCTGCCACCAGTGGACTTTCCCAGCATCGAAGCCAGATTGATTGCACATCTGTCAACACAGTGAACCATCAACAGCAGTCCTCACATGCCGACTTGCGTTAAACATCAACCTGTCCACCTTAAAGGGCTCACCTCTTTTCTTAAAAAAAACTGAATTACAGGTGAAAGCTCTATGAATTTTCCTAAGAGGCATATTTTGAGGAAATGTGGGTTTTTGTATTTTTAGTCCCTTCTTTGACATAGTGGGCTGGCAGGGTGCCGTCGCCCCCCGCGGCCCCGCCCCCCCTGCCCCGCAGTGGGTCCGTTGCGTGTGCCGGGTCGTCTACCCACGCGACCATTCCCCCCTACCAACCTCACGTGGGTTCCGGCGCCCTCGCGCCACAACCCGTCCCACGCGCGTCCCGGTGTAACGCTTTGCTCCTGCCTGTCCTTACGCCGCTGCCTTTGGGCATCACGCGGCGATGGCTGGTCTGGAATTAAAGGGCGCAGTATTGGCACAGTAATCTTGGTCAATTGCCGGCCTCTGTTCCTATAAAAGGAATAACGCCCCCAGCCTACTCTGCCAATTGTTGGTGTGCGTGACCTAGATAGAGCGTTGGAAAGATCCTTGTCTGAATCACCCGATAACCAGTCCGTTCCTCTAACTTAATTCCCTTACCTTGCCCTGTTTGCCGCGCCTAGCCCTGACGATTCCCGTCCCCTCTGACCAACGCAAACCTCTGCCACGGCCTGCCCATGACATTTTTGCCCTGTCCCCCGACTTACTCCTTTTGGATTCCCGATTCTGAAACCAGCGCACTACCCCCGGCCCTGCCATAAGCACGCGAGTCACATCTGTGTAGCCTCACCCGCCGTAGCATAGTCCACCCGCTTTGCGGTGGCCTCTGGAGAATACCTAGGGGACTACTTAGTATTTCCCGCTCTCCCCTGGCGTGGCTTAACTCATCATCGCTTGCGGTGGTCCAGCGGATTCCACCGAGACCGCTTACACCTTCTGTTTTTTACTTGCACATGAGATGTTTTCTGAAGGTGAATCAGGTCCAACTTTAAGGAATGAAGTTAATTAAAAATTTTAGACCAAACATATTAGGTGCTTATTTTTAGGTCTGATAGCTATGTATGCACGCGATGAATTAATTAATAATAATCCAAAAGACCCCTGTCATAAAAAAAAACTTTCTACCCCAGAGTAGCAGAGGAAAATGAACTGCTTATGGCACATGGGCAAATGTAGAAGAAAAAAACAAAAAATACAAAATCATTGTGTCTTTACCAGCCCTCTACTTTAGAACTTCCTCTCACAGACAAATATAACAGATAACTGATGTAATATATGAGTACTACTTTTAGTAGGGAAGGGAATCTGTTTTTCTTACAACCAAGCAGGCAGTGATTTACTATGAATCCAGCTCCTGGGGTACCCTGCAGCCTAAAGAATAATCTTTATTTTTAAAATGAGGAAATAATTGATAAAACAATAGTTGTAAGGTAATAATAAAACACCATGAAAATCCTATCCCATTCTGGGTCTTAGGCGGATTTGAAAGTTACCTTGAGATTATACAGGCATATTGTTAAAACTATGTGTGATCGTTGCTGCTCTATTTTAGAAAAGCTCCTAACATTGCTGCAGATTATATCCTACAGAGGAAGTCAACACAAACAAGCTAAGCCTATTACAGTAATAAGGTAATGTTCAGGGAACAAGCAAACATAGAAAACTATCCTTGCTCGTGTTAGGAAAAATAATAAACAGTATTCTGCTGGGAATCTGCCCTCTACCAGAGAAAACAGAGAGATGACCTGATCAAAATCTGTTGGGTATAAAACTAGATAAAATATAAATGAAAAATATGTGATTTATATCAAATTATGGACTAGAACGTTGACAAACCCCAAAACAATGAAACATTCCAACACTGATTAACCAAATTATTTCAGGACATGATCCCTTCAAAATCTTTCATGGTTAGGGTCTTACTGTAAAAGGTATTCTCACCACACTGATTAGCTTTAAAGGGGTGGTCTCACTATGTTAAAGCATCCTTGCAAAAACCAAGTCACTTGCGATATGTGTCCATTAAAACAGTTGGTCCTACATATGCCTAAGATATTCCCACGCTACTGATATGGGCTACCACTCCATCTCCCTCAGGTCGCGTCTAGCCAAACAGAACCTGCTTTGTTTCTCTCCTGATAGCCACTGCCATCACAGTTCTACTAGCTTACAGACCTGGCTTCTACGGCACGCCTAATAAAAGCCAGTTAAATCACAGCTCCCCTGAATTCAAAATGAAAAACTATTTTGAATGGACTATAAAAAATTGAATCAAAGTATTTTAGGAAACAACTCCTTTAACATGTAGGCAAAGTGTAAAATAAAAGACAACTAAGCAAAAATACATTGTCTTGTTTTTGAATTTGTGCATTCCATTCAGAGTTAGAGTATACCTCTTATCCTCCTGATTGTGGTACACAATGCTTTTCCAAGGTAACTGATCACGGTCTCTCTTTTCTCCAGCAGCCCTTGTTAGGATGGTGATGTCACTCCCACTCCCTGCTGCTTTGTCATTATTAGCAGCAGAGGAGCGAGTTTAACCTTTGTTTACTGACAAAACTTTCACTCATTTAGAGCTTTGTATTGTGTTCCCTGACTAATGACAATCCCACCATCACCAATGTCTCTCTACAGCTCCACTATGGAAAAGAGCTGATCTGCCAAGTCACTGTTGCAGAAAACACCCACAGCATTTGAAACATGAAGTGTGGGGGCCATGAAGCTGGCTTCTGTGCAAAGCAGAATGTTCACGGACGCCCCGTGCGCTACCACTGTCCCCCCGGGTTGCAGGCGCTGCCCGTATCCTCCTGCTTCCAGAAGGAAGCCCCCGTCTCCGCACCGTCGGTTTCCGCGGGTGTCCGCAATCAGGTGGCCTACCCCACCTCCGCTTTCACTATACCCGGCCACGCTCTCTGCCTACAGTTACCTGGCTCCGGTCACCCGCACTGTAGCCTCCGCCCCGTAGGCGCCAGCACCGGCAATCGAATTTAACAAGGCAAGTGCACCGGTAATTGTTCCATTGCGCAAGGTTCAATGCTCCTATTTTGAAGTCCCGGCCACTTCCTCCGGCCCTCCCCGGTCCTTGGTGTAATATTCCATGGCGCGAAAATGTTCCAGAGCCGTTCCCTGTCTTGCATTACGTGTACCGACTCCCTGCTTACGTTTAGACCCTTCACGAACCCGTCGGCGCCGCCCCATCCCCTGACCTTCCTGGCCTGACTACGACCACAGCCTGCCTGCTGATACTCTGTTAATCTCTTCCTGCGCACTCCTTTGGCCGCGCACCGATGCAAGCAAGCCCCGCCAGTGTAGTGACCTGGTGGAAAACGTCCGCCGCAGAAAACCCAATCCCCGGCTTTGCGGCGGACCTTCTGGTGACTACCGGGTCACACTTAGAACCCACTCCCTGGTGGTGGCGCTTACGCCCTCCAGCCTGCGGGTGGTCCCCTCGTTTTTATTTTTTGGTATCCTCACCCCCAACCCGTAAGCAGTAGATCCGCTTCCATGGATCCCGCCAAGGTTCCCGTTAACCCAGCCTGGCGGATCACCTGACGACCGTTGTTTCCTCGCCGCATTCTCACAAAACTTGGGTCACAGGCGCAGCACGCTCACCTCCACTATCCTCCATGGTGTTGCAGCAACTCGGCACCATCAGCATGAGCAGCCTTCGCGCCGCTCCACCGTTTGTATCCTCTGCCTCAAACGTTTTCCGGTGTCGTCCCTGAGGGGGCACAACTTCCCTGTCGCTTCACGTCCAGTTCCGACGGAGACCCGAAACTCTGCAGGGTTCATCGCCCAATGCTTCTATGCACCGTGGTATCTAATGTATGTAAAATCAGTCTCTCTGTCTGAACGTAGGCGAAGGGGTGGCTTTTCGTGGTCAGACCCTCCTGTCCGGGAAAGGCCGCAGGCATATGGCTACACCACATGGGACAGAACGATCCAGTGACGAGGCAGCGATCAACAGTCCCATGTTCTCAGCAGTATCCGCAGACTCCTTATTCAGGAACCAGCCATGCCAAACCCTACACTCCGCGAGACCGCCCTCCTAGAACTTACCCAAGGGGACTTGCTGATCAAGGAGAACTACGCGGCTGACAAGTTCCGCCACGCCTGGCCTCCCAAACTGTCCGTGGAGACGAGCCGCGTTTGTGGTGCTACCTTCAAGAACGATCTCTCAATCCTGAGTTAAGGGACGTCTTGGCCGCGATAGGACCTATCCGTCTTTCCCCTCAGTCTGACCCTAATCGGTCTTTAGCACTCGCATTGACAACCCGCTTCCTTGAACGGAAAGTATGAACTTTCGGCAGAGCATCTGTCCAGACCCAACCTTCGGATCGGTTTCCTCAGCGCTGTGCACCAGTGTTCCAACGGCCTCCCGTGCGCCTACAGCCCGCCACACCCCACCGAGAGGCCCATGCAAAAAGAATCGGGCATCGTCTTTTCTGAGCAGAATTGGCCCATCCCGTTCGGAAAAAGAACTTGTGCCCACTCTGTGCATTATCCCTTAGCCATTTTTTGGAGAAATTGCCTCCAAGTGGACCCAAGACCTGCGGGAACTTCCCGCACCTCAGGATCTGATGGGAGAGGCCAGTACCCTAGTTGCCCATACCTCCTCCTCTCCACCGACCTGTTTGATGCCTGTGCCAAGATCATGTCAGAGACGGGCATCACGTCTCCAAGTGCCCCATCCCAGCGAATTACAGGACCTGCTGCCCGCCGGACAACTTCATACAACCAATCTCATAGTGAAGCATTATCGGCACACCCGTGGTACGTCTGGAGAAGCCACATACTTCATCCTCTATTCTGGTCAGCGGGTGAGCATTAACTTAGAGACACCAACCCGCTGGTCCGCCAACCCAACGCCACTGACCCACCACGTGTGGCCGCAGTACAACCCGGAATAAAATCTCCTCACGCTGTTTGTCCTCGTTCCTCGTCACTCCGGCCCTCCACCGGACTCCCATTGCGCGGCTACCAACACATCGCTAATCCTGTACCTGGTACTACTGGAGATGTGATAATCCGTTGGGGTCCCAACTGTCGGGGGAGCTGTTTTTGGTGGCCCCACACTTAGATCTCCGGCTGCTTTCCTGCTATTCGCTCAACCCTCCTAGGAGCCGCTGGTCCTGCTGCCCTGCCGTCCCCGAACATATTCCTTGAGTACGCCGATGTGTTTCTTCTGAGGACACGCCGAGATACTACCCGCCTCCTCCGCCATCGTCCATCGGCTAGTGGCACAAACTATTGTGCCCAATTGACTTATTGCCAGTTACTCGTCCTCCTCGAGGGCCGAGTCTTACCCACTGTCAGTACCTGAGACCTCAAGCCATCCACCGATCATCCCAGAGAATCTCTCACGGAAGAGGGGTTCCCGCAGTCCTCTATCACCCGCGGGTGCGGGGTTTCTTTTTCGTAAAGAAGAATGTACGGAACCTATAACGGCCCTAGCATATACAACCGGCGGTATTATGAAACACAGAATCACGGTGAAAAACCTAATCCACTGCCGTTGAATACACGGAACTGTTTTGCCGCCCTGCAGGCGCCAAGGATCTTTCCTCTAATTTTTAGGGGATCCTCAGAGTGGCGCTACAACACTCCAAATCGGCAAGGTCGACGAATGGAAGATACGGCCCTTTCAACACCAGGGATGGCCACTAAGAGTACCTATGATGAATTACCCTTCGGACTGTTGCAATGCTCCCGTTGTCCTTTCAGGATCAAGTGAATGACGTCTTCAGGGACCTCCTTCCACACTGCGTTGGTGGTCTAACCTTGATGACACATCCATGGTGTTCTTCCAGACCTCCGGGACCCCACCGCTTCCCAAAGTTTTTTCAGGAACTGAGACGTCTCAGGGAGAACCACCTGGTACGCCACGCTGGAATGCCCTCTTCCATCAGACTAGCCCTCCCCCGTTTCACGGGGTAACTCAATCCATCTCGGACCAATGCCGTATGGATTGGCATCCGGGCGAACTATACTGCTTGTTAGCATGGCCGACGCCCCGTCCTGCCCCTGCTCAATCCAGCGATTCTTTCTGGCATCTGCAACTACAATCGCAGGCCATTCATTCCCCCACTTATCTAGTAGTCCCCTCTCCAAAGAAAGAAGCCAATCAAACGCAGCGCCGTATCCGATGCCGATGAGGCGTTCTTTTTGAAGCTCAAGGTCCGTCCCTTCCTCTACGGCCCATCTAACCTTGCACGTTCCGGATTCAAGAAAAACCCTTCACACAGGAGGTGGATGCCTCATCTGTTGGAGCCGGTGGCATTTCTTAACGCAAAAAGGGCCCCACGGGTAGAGAACAGTAACGAGCGTCTTCTTCACCAAGACCGTTCACGTCAGCCGATGAAGAATTACAATGATTGGCGACCGGCGGAGCTACTACCATAAAATCGTGCACTAGGAGGAGTGGCGTGATCTGCTGGAGGGAGCCCGATCTTTTCCCCCATCCGTATCTAGCGTCGGACCACAAGAACCTCCAATTACTGCAGAGCGCTCAGCGGATTTAACAACCCCACCGCCAGGCTAGTGGGTCACGCTTCTTACTATTTCCCGCGGACCCTTCGTACTTCAGATCCACCTTTCAGCCACAATCCACCGAGAAATAATGTTACATGCAGATGCCCCTCCTTCTTTCTGCCGCTCCGACGGTGGTGGTGAAGATTACTTGTTCCCTAGACCATAATTTCCTCCAGAGCGCCTCAATCTCGGCGGCGGCAGTGAGAACCTCCGGAAGGCTCCTCCCCTGGAAGGGCTCTATGTGTCGCCCTGCTTCTCCGCATAGTTATCCCTAAAATGGGGACTAGAAACTATGGCGAATTTCATCAAAAAATTGCGATTTCTCGGCTCACTTCGCCGAATTTTTCCCTCCGACCAAAATTCGTTTCGTTCCGAGAAATTACTTGGCACTAATTTGCGCGTTAAAAAGCATCTATTATCCAGGCCTGCACAGAGCCTGCAAGGGTGCTGTAAACATTGGGGTGCCATGCTTAAAAAATGCAGAGGGAGCTTGGTTTGGTCCTTTCATACAATGATGTGTTCTTAGTATGACACGGACAGATGACTGCCGCCGACTTAGAATCGCTTTCACTAAACAAATTCCCTGGGGCACTTAAAGCAAGGGCAAAACTGACCAAAAAAAACTCAAGCCGGCGAATGTGAGCCTTGATAAAAGTCATGCCAGCCCGATAGCTTAAAAAAATAACACGCATATGAGCTTCAGACACAAGTGCAACATTATGGACAGAGTGTGTGAGGTTGCGACGGCAGTCAAGCCACAGCAGCATGATGGTCAGGCAGTGGCACAATTGACATTCTGGAGGCGTGGCAAAACACGAGACCGCCACAGAGTTGTCACAATGACTGAGAAGCGGTAGGTTCCCCGGGCGTGCTAGCAGTAAATGACGGGTCAGGCGTTGGGCATAAGACATTCTGAGGCCGGCAAAAACAGTATTAAGCGCCAACAGAGTGCCACAATGACAACAGTGTGGAGTCACGACAGAAGAGCAGCACTAAGACATCAGGGCAGTGGCACAAGGACATTCTGGAGGCCGGCAAAACGCGGTAATAGGCCCACAGAGGGCACAATCACACAGTGTGGAAGTCAACGCGTCAAGCAGTAAGCATATCAGCGCATGTGGGGCACAAAGACATTCTGAGGGCGGCTAAACAGTAAGGCCACGAGAGTGGCACAATCACACAGTGGTGGGGTCGATGGCGGCCAGCCAGTATGATATCCAAGGCCAGAGTGGGCACAATGACATCTGGAAGTACGGCAAAACCGTAATCCTAGGCCACAGGAGTGAGCCCAATCAACACAGTGGTCGTTCAACAGGCCGGCAGCGTAAGAGATCAAGGCAGTGGCCAACAAGTGAAACCAAACTGGGATGGAGGCGTCAAAACAGTATTAATGGCGCACACCATTGGAAACAAACACACAGTGTGGAGTAGATACACCGCGGCAGCATATAATCAAGCGTCATAGTCATAGGCACAATGACATTCTGGAAGGCTGCTTAAACAGTATTAGGACCCCCCAGAGAGGCACAATCACACAGTGTGGGCGTCACGGCGGCAGCAAAAATATATCAGTGGCAGTGGGCACAATGACAATTCCTGGCTGTGGCAAAACAGTAATTAGGCCCACAGAGTTTGGCACAATCACACAGTGTGGATGATCATGGCGGGCAGCAGTATGAATATCAGGGCAGTGGCACAATGTTACATATCTGGAGGTCGCAAAACAGTATTAGGCCACAGAGAGTGTCACAATCACAACAGTGTGGGAGGTTCTTCACAACAGCAGCCACAAAGAGGCAAGGGTCAGACCAGGTACTGCCACAATATCATTCGTAGGAGGTGGCAAAACAGGAGGAAGCCCAAGAGCGGCAACAATAACTGGAATGAGCGGGCAGGTCCACACTGCGGCACATCATGAAGTCAGGCAGAGGCTCGAATGACACAGGTGAGAGGGCACGGCAGGAGTCCCAAAGCAGCAGCAGAGGTCAGAGAGTGGCACAATGACATTCTGGAGGTGGCAAAACAGGAGAAGCCACAGATGTGGCACACATACTGAGAGCGAGGTCCACGGGCCCGGCGGCAGCATCCATGTGAGGTCAGGCAGTGGGGCAACCATGACACAGTGTGGAGACAAGGCAAGCAGCCACAGCAGCAGCAAAGTGACAGACAGTGTAGCACAATACACATTGTGGGGATGGTCATGGCACAGCAAACAGCAGCAAGCAGCAATGAAGAGTCATATACAGATTGGCACAATGACAATAGTGTTTGAGGCGTTGATGAATACCCAGTCCCTGGTAAAGGCAGGGTGGTAGCAGATGGAGAAACTGTCACAGATGTAGTGGCGCATCCGCGGGTGGCGGCAATCAGAAATAGTGGCTGAGCGGTAGTTTTTACACACACACACAACTGACGCCTAAGCTTGGTGCGTGTGGGGAAATCCTGGCCGTAAATAACCACGCCTTATCTCATCTGTGACCAACAGGTCGAGTCTTCCCACAAATCCCCCCGCGACGAACGGGTTCTCCTCCTTGGGTTAAACCAGATGGCCCCCGCCGCACTGAAGACTACGCCCCTCTGATGGCCACAACTACTGGCCGGGCAGAGCACAGCTTCTTCCACTCGCAAAACACGGCAAGGTTTTTGCGGCCCGCACACATCACAGATTTTGGCTTCCCAGGTATTCCAGCGGATCTTCTAACTGAGGTGGCAGAGTTGCAGACTCAAGTATGGGCCACGACCTGTTGTTTTCAGTGAACTGCTCCAGGTTCCTGCTGCTGCTGCTCCGAGCTGCTGCCTACGGCTGGCGACTGCCCCTCCTCACTAGGCGGGTGAAGGAAGCTGCTCCATCAGCTCAGTGACTCCAGACTTAGGTAACTAAACTGATGGAGCTGGTACAGGCTCCTACCTCCCCCACCCTTCCCCCCAGCAGCTGCGGCAGTAGTACGTGAGCACTGAGGAACCCCCCCCGGATACAGACCTGTCGTAGGGGGGACGATGCTCGCACCATAAGGCAGCGGCCACATGATTACGGAATGGATTCCCTATAGTATTTGAGTTTGTCTTCCCTCTCAATAGCGGAGCAAAGGCGACCCCATTGATTTGAACCGGTAGCGAGGGTTCCAATAGGTGGAGATCCAGAGTCATCCCTCTGCCGGATGCTGACTACATCGGCAGTCACTAACCCAGAGGCAATAAGCATCGCTGCTAGGTCCATCAGCACAACGTGACCTCCGAGAGACTTCCTTAGCCTCCCATTTCCACTGTTAATACCCAGCCCACTGTGTCTTGGGGGTAATCTGCCTCATCATCCTCATCACCACCACCTCCTCCATCTGCTCCCTCCTCCACTCTTGACCACCTTGTAAAAATCCACTCATTTCACCAGACAATGCTTCCTGCACCAATTTCCTCCCTCCCTCCTCCTCCAATTCATCCCCACCGGACTCATGGGGCCACGAGATCTTGGTAGTCGCCACGAGTCCCAGTCCCCTCCCAGTACAGATTTTCCACATCTGTTCCAGCATGGAGCAGTGGAAAGACGTTATATTCAAACCCGTATCCCTGGCCACTGCCAAATAACTTCGCCTTCCTCGAATGGGCCTCAAACAAACGGACAGGTAGTCCACATATGAGCGCAGACCACTGGCCTGTACAATCAAAGTTACACAGGGGAGAACTATTCTGTCTACTGGATCATCAAAAAATCCGTTTAAAGGCCTTTCTCTGATCATACAGTCCTCCAACAAGTGCAGGGGCTGGAATTTCCAGCGGTGGAAACATCGCATAATCAAGATGGTGTTGGGGTAGGCCGTTCTCCGCTGCAATTTCGAGGAGGGTGTTCCTGCCTTTGTATACAAGGATAAAGTTCGCATGCACAGTTTCCTGGCCCATTTTCAGAAAGTTCTGACAAGACGGTGGAAGACTTCAGGAAACCTTTTCAGCAACCATAAATCATCGGAGTGGCTAAACTCGCATTGAAACAACTGGCGTCGCCATGCACTGTAGGCAATGTGAACCATCCCCTCCTCGGTGCACGCGCGGACACCAAGTTTCCATCCTGCCCAGTTGTCCGTCACCATGTTCCGATTTGCAGTTGAGGACGCGTAGAACAATCCACACATCCATTTCTTGCTGCCTATGACCTCGGACGCAGTGTCCACCCCGAGGCGACTTCGTACGCCGAAGGCAAGCCCAGTGTTAGAACTGTGCGTGACCACCGCTGTGCCCCACACATGTGGTAGATGGGAGCACTTACTTGTGGAGGCTGAGATTGAGTGTGTTTGGTGGCTGGAAGGAGGAGGAGGGGGGCGGCAACAATTGCCCAGTTGCTCGCAGTTCATGACAACGTGGAGAAGGGGAAAGCGGCGTCCTCCTTCCAAGTTGAACTGTCGTTCGTGCCTGGTCTGGAAGCAGACAATCACCCAGTGGGGGATCCGTAAAGGTACCATGTTACTGGACCTAGACCTTAAGTTTACAAGCCAGCCACAGAACGTCCGCAGCTGAGCCTGTGCACCTTGGAACAAACCGGTACAACTCACCCTGCTACTGCCCTTTTTGGTGAAAAGACAAATTACGGCTTTGTGAAACTCCATCTCACGGCTTTGCACAAGGCCTTAGTTCTCTGAACTGTGGTGAGCCAAGAGTGCCACCATTTTGGAAAGGGAAGGACGCAGTACCAACCACTTGGACAGGAAGCAACGTGTCAGCTGCTGCACCTTACAGGAATGGTTGGACTCATACTGGTTTGTCTCTTTGCAATCGCCTCGCTGAATCGGCTGCATGATGCCGGCATGAGTAGCCGAGGAGCGAGAGCATCGGACCGGAATAATGATTCCAATGAGAAAACATTCACCTTCCTGCAAGGTGGTTGAGCCTTGACTGGGCTGCGTATATGGCAACATGCGATCCACTTGGGCGCTGCCGCTGCAAGCGGCAGTAAAATGGGACCAACAACATCTGAGCACACCGTTATTTTCATCCCAGGCCACCGGATGGACCGCCTGCATGTGGTTGGAACGCAGAGGCCCGTGGTGTCCAACGTTTTGATGCTTCCCTTCGCCACCGAATTCACTTTCTGCCTTACAGATTCACATATACCCATATTTCGGCCTCCCCGGGTGATCTTAGCAAAGACACTGCCACAACCCCGCCAAGTATCATATGTTCAACCGCCAACGCTCCAACACTGAGTACTACTGCCGCCGCTGGCCGAACTCAATATGCTACACCTCCATCGGCCTGGACCCCTGTGGCCCTACATACTTTTGGACGAGCGAATCTGGTTTTTTACCCCGTGGGGCCCGCTTGTCGGTTTTACCCACCCTCACTAGCAGAGACTGCTATCATCTGCTTAACCTCACGGGCCACACAACCACTTGCAAGGCTGCGCCTTCTGGCCTGACGCGCAAGCTGACTCCCCACCTTCTCCAGACATGAGAAGCCTTGCCTCACCGCCGCTCCCAAAGTGCGACACGGCCTTACATCATCCATCTAAATTGTTGTTCAATATCGTCACTGCAGTCCTCATACACCGGTCTTGGTATCGCCAATGCCTGACCTCTCACAACATTACCCTCCCTCCCATGCCACTCTCCACATCAAAACTTTGCCGCCTACTGCAAGACTCAGGGATAATGTGGCCCAATCATTGTACTTCCCCGCTGGACCAAGGTTCTGCTGACAGCCCTCCTCCAATTTGCTTCAGCCTCCGCAATAAAATCCTAGTACCCCAAAGACCACATAGTAAGATCTCCTGGCGACGGGAACCTGGATCGGGACAAGTAGGCGGGGTTGAAGAACAGGTGAGAGGCCGTCACTGACCCCGCTCCCTCCGCCTGCCAACTAAGGGTTGTGTCCGACTGTCCCAACCGACTCATTTGGCTTGGGCGTTGGTCAGATTGTCCATCTGAGAGATGAAGAGGACGACCTAGTCAACCAATCAAATGAATCCCTTGGGTTTGCCTTGAACACAGCACACGGCGCTAGATGAACAGCGAGCATTGTGGCCCTCACCGAGTACCCCCTGTTGGGCCTCCACCCTTGCCTGTCTGCAACGACCCTGGGCCCCTGTTGCTTCCAGTCAAGTATGTGCCACTGCCCTGAGCCACTCCGCAAGGCAGAGCCCTGCGACCCCCTTCTCTGTCCTGGACATACTGTTTCGTTTGAAAATGTACATAACACTGTTTTTGATTATGATATCTTAATATTCGAAAAATATACACCCTGTTTTTGACTCCAAATAATGAAACCCAATCTTACAACAAGACTTGGGTATACCCTTGAATAAAATTGCAGCCTCCACTAAATGGCCAGGACAAATTTACTTGTCATGTGAGTCCGATTAAAAACACTGATTGGTTTTACTAAATGCTAAAAGCCACAAAAACCGGCTTAATTAACCTTACGGAACACGAATTAGGGCAACAGGAAAAATGAAAATTTTTTGGTCCTTAAAAAAAACGGTTTAATAATATGTCAGCACACCACATAACAACACTTAAATACCCCTGGATGTAAATTGCGCCAAAGAATTGAGACCCCCACAATACTATAGCATTGGTAGCGTGCGGTTACAATTGCTGTTTTTTCTACGCCACACAACAAGATATACAGATTGGTAATTAACCCCTTTCACTATGGTTGAATATTTAGGCTTACAGTGAAAAATTAATGATATTTTCGGCGTTCTGTAAAAAGAACGGTTTAGTATAATGTCCAGCACCACCAGTTAAAACCACAAAACGCTTAAATAAACACCCCTTCTGATTAAAAAATTGCGCCAAAGAATTGATCCGCACAAAACTAGTAGCTTTGTAGCGTGTTACAATTGCGTGGTTGTATCTACCGCCACAACAGAAACAAGAGATACAGCTTTACAAAATTTAAACCTTGCTTGTGTATTTAGAGGCTACAGGAAAAATTTATATATTTTTGCGAGCTTTGAAAAAGCACGTTTATCTTTTTGTCAGCACACCCCAGCAAAACAACGCTTAAACCACTTCACCTCCCTATGGCCGTATCCATACGCCGAGTTGGTTTTTTGGGGGTTTTTCACGCTCACCACTCGTGGACGTATGGATACCCTTCCAGAGGAATCCGCGCGCCGAACTCAAGAGGCAACTTTCGCGCGATCGGCGCGCGGTTGTCAGCTGTAGATATTAGCAAGCTGTACATCCGCAGCCGTCCGGCCACCGACCGCCCCCAGGTTCCTCCGGGGGGGCCGGTTAAACCCCATAAATTAACGCGACGCATCGGCGTCCGCAAAATTTAATAGAGACGCAGGAGGAATCGCCCTCCTCCTTCCGTCCCTACTGGTCGGCGGAAGCACGCGCCACCGGATCCGGAGGGCGAATCCGTGACATCTCCTGCCTCCTATCAGACCCACCGATACGGAAGGGACAGAGAAATGCCTTCCGGGGGTTTGTCTCTGACCGTCTCACGACGCCCGGCCCCGTCTCTGTGGGCCAACGCCCCGGCATCGTGAACTGGACAGTTGTGTCATAAGGAACCATTCATACGCCACAACAAGCTATTGTGACTGATCTCCCTATTTTAATGTTAACAACCTAAAGATCCTCCTCCATTATCAAATCCCTATGGGAAAAGTTATAAAAATAACGTGAAAAAGTGAAAAAAATAGTAAAAAAAAAAAGTGAAAAACATTAAAAACCACAAAACACAAAAAAATAAAACTAAAAATACGTAACACTCGCCCTTTTCCCCTTCTAACAACCCAATCGCCCCAATCAAAGATCAACAAATAAGATATAAAGGCTAAACCCATTATTCTGGGTATCGCCGTCGTGCGTAACGACCAGCCACTATAAATCTTTCAATGTTAATTAACCCAACGTGTAACGCAGTACAAAAAAACAAAAAAAAAACAATCAACCTCCATTAAGATTATAGTTCCTTCAACCTGCAGCACAGAAAAAGAATTATAAGCGATTAAAAACTCCTATAAACTTCCAAAGTTGTACCAATTAAAAACGCCAGTTCATCCCGCAAAAAAAAAAGGTCCCTCATACCGCTACTGTCAATAACTGAAAAGAATAGAAACTGTATAGCTCTCAGAAGATAGCGATGCCATAAAAAATTAGTATTAACCAACACAATAAACACTTTTCACTTTTTTTTCTTATTTAACGTGCTTTTCACTTAAAAAAAAACTATAAAAAAGGTATCCGCCATAAACCAGTAGCGACCCAAGAGTAAAGCTAACTTAATTCACGTGATCTTACTGCATGAGAGGCCCTGTTAAAAAATAAAAATGAAAAAACACTACTGGAAGGATTTGCAGTAATTTACTTCACACTGGCCTCCAAAAAAATGGGATCTTAAAAGCGATCCAAAAAGGGGGCCCATGTCCCCCCAAAAAAGATACTAATTAAAAAACTCAACAACTCATCCCTCGCCGCAAAAACAAGTCCCTACCACAGCTCCAATCACCAGAAAAAATTTAAAAGTTAGCGGCTCTCGGACTTATGGCGAAACCAAAAAACGTAAAATTTCCTGGTTGTATTCAAAAGTGTTGTTAATTTATAAAAGCAGACAAAAACACTAAAAAACTATACAAAATAAGGGTATCGGTGTAATCGTATTGGACCTTCTGCAGTACAGCTACATTTCAAATAAACCGTACAGTGATACCACGCTATAAAAAAATAAAAATAAAAAACCACTACAGATTACGCGGAGCGATTTTAGTATTCAAAACATCTCACAAAAACCTAAAAATACACAAAGTAACATAGCTTCATATGCACCCGCACAATGTACCCAATGAAAAAACTTTCTACTTCATCCCTCAAAAAACCAAGCCCCATACACAGCTCCTGCAACACAGCAAAATAATAAAAGTTTATGGCTGCCCAAATTAGAACAACATCAAAAACCGCAATTAATTTTTATAGACGTAATTTCAACTGTGTAAAAGTAATAAAACACAGAAAAAACTATATAAAAACCTATATCAATTGTGAATTTGAACCCGACCCCCATAAGTAAAGTTATCACATCATTTTACACTGGCAACGCAATGCTGAAAAATGTTTCCACACAAAAAAATCAATGACCGAGACCTCGTTTTTCCCCTCATTGTTCATTACGCCCAATCGTCTAAAAAAAAAACTATGGAACACCTGTGCATCCAGAAATGCACAAGTACACCCCTCAAGAATGAGATCCCTGCAATTGGGTAATTAATGCCAAAATTTGGGCGCACATCCCTTGAAGATTATCCGCCTGTTCTGTCTACTATTGGGGGCTTTTGCAAATGCGACAGTGGTCCCTCCAGCTCCAACAATCTGCGTGTTCCAAAAAGCCCGCGCATAGCGCTCCCCCCCTCCCCTTATACGACCCTGCTTATCTCCCAAACAGCGTTTTACAACCCACATTTAGGGGTATTGCCAGAACTTCGAAGAAATTGCTATAACAAAAGAGTTTTTAAGGTTTTTTTTTTTTCCAGAAATTCCTTGTATATATGGAAACATTTTTAAGCTAAACTTGCAAATTATTGGAAAAAAGATTTGCTTTTTTAATTTTCACAGCCCATATACTAAAAAAAATTTTTTTTTATATTGTGAAATCCACAGTGTGGGTTCCTATATACTCAATAGCACCCCCTGGATATTATTCCCTAAATGTGTTGTAGTTTTATACCAATATGGTGCGGTCTATTTAGCGGTGTTTCTTTCAAGTTTTACACACCTTTTAGGGTGTGCCCCAAACCCTTAAATTGGTCTCGATAAATACAGAAATCATATTGAAAATAGACCCCTAGAGTAACAGAAGTCTCCTCGCTAATCTTCTGGGGCTTAATGGGTGACCCAAATAATGCACTAAGGGCCACATATGGGACTAGTCTACTATAAAACGCAGACATCGGGGAATGTGATAATAGTTGTCCTTTTACCTCATCCACCTTTACTGTATACCCAGTTGAATAAAGGATAAATTTTCAAATCTCTGCAAAAAAAGTTGCAAATTTTTGAAATTTCACTCATTTTTCTTTTTTTTTTTTTCCGTCCATGAGATACTCCCCACTTTCTTTAAATTTCTGTGAATCTCAAAGGGTCTATCAAACTTCCTAAATAGGTGATCTTGTAAATACTTTTAAGGGCTAGGTTTTCTCCAGATGGTGTCACTTATTGTGTTATCTAACAAGCATGCCCCCAAAAGGCCACATCAAATAAACGGCAGTGGTTCCCTAATAAAAAATGTATATTGCAAATTTCTTTAAAAATGTGAGAATTAACTCACAAATTTTCTAAGCCCCCCCCTATGTTCCGTAAAAAAAAAAAAAAGACATTTAAAAAAAGATATCCAACCTATAGTTTCACATATTGTAGTGCTATATTAAAAACTAATTTTGGGGAATAAATATCAGTCCCTTGCAAACGCAAGACAATTTGCAACTTTTCAAAATGCAGCAAATTAATTTTTCCAAAATTTCCATGAAATTTTGATAATATTTCACAAACAAAACAAGGAGATTGGCGTCATGGATAAAAATTTCTTTACTAACTTAAAGCCCAATGTTGTACACGCAGAAAACGAATTCTCTAGAATCACATGGCTAGGTAAAAAGTGTCCCAAAAAAGTTATTCTCACATAAAGTGACCAATATGGGCCAGATTCAAAAATAGGGGCTGGGTCAGGAAGTCCAAAACATGGGCAGGGTCCCCCCTTAAGGTGTTATTAACCTCTGGGATGTAAATTTCTGCGCCAAAGAATTGCGACCCCACAAACAGGTAGCTTTTGTAGAGTAGTGTACAATTGCGAGTAATTCTACGCCATACAACAATAGCTACATTTGTAATTAACCTTTGCTTGTGAATTAGGCTACAGGTAAAAAACGAATATATTTTCTGGGCGTGAAAAAAGACGGTGTTTATTCTTTTGTCATACACAAAATCCCCAGCAAAACAACACTTAAAATTAACCCCTGTATAGTAAAGTTGCGCCAAATAATTGAGCCCGCAAAAACGTTGAGTATCTTTGTAGCTTGTTAGTTACAATTGCTGTTTTCTTCCTAACGCCAACAACAAATAATACAGTTGTAAATAACCTTTGCTTGTGAAATTACTAGGCTACAGGTCAAAAATTTATATATTTTGGCGTTGACAACGACGCGTTTTATTTTTGTCATCAACAAGCAGCAAAACAAACGCTTATTAACCCCTAGGATGTAAATACGCCAAAGAGATTCGAGCCCGCAACAAAACAAAGTAGCCCTTTGTATCGTGCTTACAATTCTTGCGTAGATTTCTACGCCACACAACATAGAGAATACAGCATTTAATTAACCCTATGCTTGTGAATTTACTACAGGAAAATTTTATATACTTTCTGTCGTTTTAGAAAAAAGACGGTTTTTAAATTTTTGTCAGGCACACCAGCAAAACAGACGCTTAATTACTAAACCCTGGAGATGTAAATTGTCTCCCAAAGAATTGAACGCCTCAACAAACAAGTAGCATTGTTAAAGCCGTGTTACAATAGCCGTGTTACATACGCCACACACACAAGAGATACCCAGTTGTAATTAAACTTTGCATGTTACTTTAGGCTACAGGTAAAAAATTTCTAATGATTGGCGATGTAAAAGACTGTCTTTCCTCTTGGGGTACGCAAGCACACAGCAAAACAACCTAAATTAACCCCCTTTATGATGTAAATTGCGCCCAAAGAATTTGAGTCCCCACAAAATAGAAGTCGTTTGAGCGTGTTACAAATTGGCGAGTTTTTTCTACCGCCATACAACAAGAGATAACCATTTGTAATTAAAAAACCTTTGCTTGTGAATTAGGCTACAGGAAAAATTTATAGTATTGTGGCGTTGAAAAACACCGCTTTTTATCTTGGGGTCAAAGCACATACCACAAAACACAACTGCTAAATGAACCCCTGGATGTAGGATTGATGCCATAGAATTTGGAGCAGCCAAAAAAATTAAAGTGGTATTTTTGGTTATAAGTAAAAACGCTGTTTTACATTAAGATAATACAACAGGCACAGGCTTAGATCCCACTTGATATTGAATGTATATGGCAGCTGCAGTGGACGCACAACTTGGATATTCAGGATTCGCAAAATACCCCAAAAAATAGAAATAGAAACAATAATGAGAACAGTCCCCTCTGAGACAAGCTGAGACACCCCACAGAAATCGCTATAAAAAAATTCAATACTTCATAAGAGCAACATGACTCCTGCAAGCAACCTTCCCTAGAATTGATCACAGTGAGAGACGAGTTGTGAGCTCCCGGCAGCACCGCGCCCGGGCTCGCTTAATAATTGCGGATACGTCACAGAATGTCCCCGCCGGTACTGACTGGCTGTGTCACCTCTGCACATGTCAAGCAGGCTATGCCCCTTCTTCCCCCAAGTGCTTGGCCCCAAGGTACCGCCATGGTTGGACTCGTAGCCCATTTTTATCAATCAATAGCTCACGTCGTTCACCATCCGAAGTACCCCCAAACGTCGACTTCCCTCCTTTCCGAACCGAAGTTTTTCCTGAAAATCTAAACGAATTCCCACATTCGATATAATCGATCGCCCATCCTCTAAAGTGGACATTGCTCATTGGGTGGTGCGGGCCATCCCGTCGCCCCGAAGAACCTTCACCTGATATCCCGGTTAGCTATTGTGGCCCAAACTGGCAAAAGGATGTTAAGGACTCGTTTTTCGTCCATGTGACCACGCTGTGCCGCAACAAGACGCCAACGTTCACACAGCCGGCAGGCCAACTATACTAGCCACTTCCTCCCAATCCCCCACGCAACTCCCCGGACCAACATTATCGATGGCGATTTCTATAACAGACCTCACCTCCGACATCTGATGCCAACTACCACTATTTTGGGTGATTAATCATATCGCTTTTCTCCAAATTGCTCAATTTTCGTCCCGCCTGCCAGAAGTGCCTGCCATCAGCCTCCCGCCCCCCCACCATGGCTGAACTATACTTCCTCCATGTGGTTACGTCCTGCAAGGACTTCCTCCAGCAAAGTTGTCCTCGGACCGGGGAGTCCAATTTGTCTCCAGGTTTTAGCGAGCCCTGTGCAAAACCGAACTTCAAGGTGAAGCTCACCTTCCTCTTCCGCCACCATCCCCATCACCGACCTGCCAGGTGGTAAAGGCGTCAATCCAAGTCTTAGGAATGTTACCTTCTGCCATATTCATCTCGCACATCCAGACGATTGGTCCAATTTAAACTGCAGTGTGCGAGTATCTCCTAACAAACTCCTTTAAGTCAAAAGTCCCACTATGGGCCTCCCCCTTCTAACGTCGTGTATGCCTGCATTCCCCCCTCCCCGCCCACCCTCTCCCTCGCAACCTCCATCACGAGGTCCCGGCGGCGTAGATACGCACTGATCCAAGATATGAAGGTCCCATCTGGTCCCAGACCCCGTCAGTTCGCTCTTAACCGCGCGTTCCGAGCGCATGAAGAACTCAAGCGGACAGAAGAAGAACCTCACCCTCCAGTCTCTACCTCCCATGAAGACAAAGTGTGGCCACTCGTCTCGTCAATGTCCGCCCTAAAGCATGCCTTTCTCACAGAACAGCGGACCTCTCCACACTCCAAAGCCCGCCCCCAAACCCCCGTTTTCCCTGGTACCCTCTTGAGGTCATCCAGCGCCACACAACCCAGTGTCAAACAAACTATCCGTCCTCCCTCCCATGTGATGATAATTCCCCCCACATACTTTTTCATGTATTTTCCCTGTTGAAAGCCCCAGTTCTTAACCGCTACCTCCCAGAATGGGGCCCGTTCCTCCTCCGTCTGATGGCCCCTGAATGCGCCTAATGACTTTGACAGGTCAATGGAAATCTGGGCAAGAGTGGAGAACTAGGGGAAGGCGAAACTTTCCCTGGTGGAGCTTGGAATGTCTTCGTCCCCGAAGAGCAGGTCCTTGTGAGCCCCGGAATCTGGGAGATAAAATCTAAACTCAGCCCCTAATCCAGAAATTCCTTCGTTTTTACAAAATCCAGTAGAGAGACGCGGGGTGGGGCCCCCCAAGGAGGGAGGCCCAAGGGAGGGGGTGGGGGATACTCGGTCACGGACGCCCCTGCGGACCGATACTGTCCCGGGTCGCAGGGCGCGCCCGTAGCCTTCACTGCTTCCAGCGGAACCCCGTCCCGCAACAGTCGGGCATCTGGGGTCCGCCTTCCGTTGTTGCTAACCCCCTCCGTCATTATCACTTACCCGGCCACTTAGTAAGACCGTGCGCCTCCTGACCTCGTTTGGCTTTCCGGTCCCCCCGGTGCGTAGCTGCGCCCCTAGGCGTGCTCGGGCCGGTCAATTTGAATTTAAAGGTGTCAGTGCGGCGCGGTAATTGGTTTCAAATTCTGCCGGTGCACTGCTCCTATTTAGTCCGGCCACTTCCCTGCCACCCTCGCCGGATCCTTGGTGATATTCCATGAGAAAGTAATGCAGAGCGGTCCGTCATGCCTTACCGGTGGTACCGACTGAGCCTCTTGACCTTACTGTTTCTTACCGTCTACGAACCGGCCGCCCTGCCCCTAACCTCCTGCAATCCTACCCGTCTACACCAGATTCCCCTGCCCTGAACCTCCCTGCTTTTGTCTACCGTCTACGAACCAGATCCGCCAGTCCGTTACCAACCTGCCTGTCTACCGCACCACTAGCCTGGGTCCCAACCGTTAGCGTTACCCTCGCACTCTTGGCCGCCAACCACAAGGCAAAGCCCCGCCGTGGATAGTGGACCTAGGTGGAACCTCGCCGCAGCAAGAACGATCTCCGCTTTCGGGCGGGCTCTGGTGAATACCCGGGTCCCCACTTAGAATTTATCTCACTCCCCCCTAGTGTGTGCTTACGCCAAAGCCTCGGTGGTCCCTGTGGATCCACCCACATCCAGAACCCGTTAAACACAGAATCAGTACATGAAGCCAAAATGAGAAATTCCCTTTAAAGAGGACCAGTTCACTCTTCTAATGTCTGTCATAACTAACGTACTTTATACAAAGCATAAAACAACACTCGGTAGAATTATTTCACTAGAATTTTGTCTTTTCCTTTATTTCTTCCATGAACAATAGTCCATGGATGAGCGACTGACCCGGTTCAATAAAAGCATAATCTGCTAAGAATTAAGTTAATATAAATAAAATTTATAAATAACTAATTCCCTGCAAAACAATTGACAAAAAAAAAGACCCACCATAATATAGATGTGCATGAACATTTTGTATGAGCAGCCATCAACATACTCGCGAGCCTGTGAGAGAAGACGCTCACACAACACTCAAAACAGTAGTTTAGCCCTACAAAAGGCACATTACTTGTCAAGACTTGTCACGTGTAAAATATATTAACTATTTTTTCTCTTACATGCGATCTCGAGGAGTATCAAACCACCGAAAAAACAATAGCGTACACAAGTATTATTGGATACTTGCGCAACAAAACCACCACCCGTAGTCATAGAGCCTGCGACACACGCGAGCTACTGTTCGATCTCTGAATATGTTCTGAGAAATAGTATCATCACTAAACATAGTCTTATCTGCCCAGTTGCAATGCATACCAGTAAAGATTACTGATTTAAAAACTTGACTCAACTCCATGAGACAATATGACAACCTCTTATATTTTATAACAGGGCTATAGAGAAAGGCACGTAACAACAAAATATATAAATAAGATATACTTCGGTTGCAGTGATTTTTTTAACCAACTCTACTACCTGGCTCCTGCAAAAGGGGGAACTCAGAGACCGTGAGCACGCTCATCATCGCACAAACATCGCACTAAAAACATCTACACTCCAAGTGAGCGAAGGGGGAGTACAAATCTGTAGATCCTTATTACGCATGGGAAAAATTAAAAAAATGTATTCTCGAAACACAGGATGATCCCTCCTACCCCAAAATATACAACCAAAATTACACTAGACACTTGGACACAACGTCCAAACAACAAACACAAATACACAGAAAATGGATAGGAAATATTTACTAATACGCAGAATATGTAACCTAAGAACAACCAGACCAGATTAACTCCTTAACGATCGCCCATTTTCTTTTGACAGGGGCGGTGTGTGTACTCTGTCGGCAGCGACCCCAAAAGATGTTGCTTCCTTCAGAGCAAGTTTCAGAGGAGTTTGCAGCTCCCAGCGCACTAGGAATGTTGCTGTAGTTAAGAGCTCCATTCAAGAGCAGTCTCTGTCCATGGCAGGGATTGGAGGATTGGAATCTTCCTCTGATCCCACCGTTTAACCTTTTGATTGCCGCAATCTAGACAGGTGTAAGAGCAAGAGAAGTAAAAATTTGGGAATGTTGTAATAATAGTAAAATGTCAGTAGTTCCCATTTTGAAAGCTATAGAGCTACATCTTCACACAAAAAAATGTCATAAATGTCAATATTCAGGCTCTGTTCCCATCTAACTATTGAGTTCCATTAAAAATGGAAACCGCATTGCAGTGCCAACACACAATAGATACCACTGGTGTCTGATGAACCTCATTAGCTTACAATGGAGATGATCAAATTCCACGTGCAGCATTTTTTGGGGAAAAATGTGATGTTCTCTGAACTCAGTCTCGACACAAATGTGAATGTAGCCTTAGCTGTGCTATGGTTTTTTATTGTTTTTTTTTGATTTGTTTTTTTAGTAGATGTTAAACTGTTACTTTTTTCATAGGCTCACATAATTTTCAGAGAAATATAAAGTAACTGATCACTTCATCCACACATTATGCTCCCTCTGCAAACCCTGGTGAATCCAAATACTGCTAGGCACTTCCATGAAAGAGAAAAAGTCACCACAAGGTCTCTAAAAGAAGAAGAGAGCAAAAGAGATCAAAGGTACGAGGAAATTATGAATGTGGAAGGATTTCAAAGACATTTCTATAGGTTAAAGGGGATGTGTCGCTTCATCAGTTCATGTGTTTCATTGTACTTTCAGTTTCTCAGCTCTTCAAATCCAGGGGCCGTACCATCATTCCCCATTTAACTGTTTCATGCTCGCTCCCAGATCAGTGTGCTCTCCCCCCCCTCCTCTGTCCCTGAGGTCCACATGTGTTCACGTGTCCCTCCTCTCCCTAATGCAGTCCCTTATTTTGTAAGGCTGTTTGTTTATCATACCACAAGCCCTGCATTCAGTCAGACGGTCTCTATGAACCCCTCTGAGCACCTGATCACTTCCTTCCTCCTTCACAGCTCAGCTGGGTGTTAGTATACAGTTGAAATCCAGTCTTCCTAATGTAACACAATCCCAGAGCAGCAACAGATCTTTCCTCCTTATCCAATGTTTTACATATGCAGCAAGCCATAGGCACCGAGAACAATTTCTGCTGTTCTTCCTGATAGTAGGAAGCCAGCTGCAGTGTTACTGCTGGCTGCTGGCTGAGTGAAATGTTGCTGGCCCCTTATTCTGAGTGAGAGAGGCAAGAATGCACGCTCCCGTGAATACGACCAACACTGGGGAACAGTGTTTACAGAAAACAAGACAGTTTTGCAAATTACATTCAATTGCAAAGTTGTTTGTTTTCACTGTCCCCAAATTCTGAAGACAATTTAATGTAATGATACAAACCCTTTAAGCCATACCATGGGTCCAAATCCAGTAGTAGAAAAGTGTATCAGGTTTCATCGGATGCCACATGAATAAAGATAGTAGATATCTCTACAGACCCTGTTCGGTGACATACAGTGGCCATTCAGCTGCATATTAGAGAGATGGATGGAGTACATGCACTGCTGTAAAGATTTTATCTCAAAAATTAGATTCATGAAATTTTACTTCTGCAAAAACTGAGCTTTTTGGATAACACAGATCTCATTAGATATTGTGTAAAACAAATACAATATCCACAAAAAGTGATGCAAAAATGCAATAAAGCACCCTTAACAATATATTGGTCACCAATGAAAAAAACCTGCGCTATATTTTATGTCTGGCACTTTCGCCACTATTTGGCTGTAAGGCTGTGGCTGCTACGACCTGGTGTCCCTCAGAAAATTGGGCAATAGAACGGGATGACTACTTTCTGAAGAGAATCTCATAGTTCTTTGAAAGTAATAACAAGATCCTCCACCTTTAAAAAAACGAGATGGAAAAACTTCTGACCAAACTAACCTGGAGCTAACCTGAAAATGAAGGTATCCGTATAAGAAAGCTGTTGGCTAAATGCTGATTAAGCCAACAGCTATTACTCCTGCCCATATTCATGCACCCTCAGCTAAGCCAAGCGTGCATGTGTTCTCAGTGGGTAGAGGCAAAGGAGCTACTGTCAGACACCTTTGGTGGTGGATAATCTCTCAATGAAATTCAACATGCCTGACCATCTGTTTCTCCTCGAATGTATTGCAGGAGACAATGAAGGGAATTATTTAGGAATAGCCTCCAGTTGTAAGACAGCATTTATGCATGCTAGAAGGTTTGTTTGGTGCTGTTTACACAGCACAGGACAAATACCGGTCAGTTTATCCGCGCAGTATTTGTACTGTTTTCGTGCCGGGGGATGGCTTTTCTCTGCGAATAGCCCTCCCCCTTTACATAGACATGTTCATATTCCGTCCGAAAACCGGTAAGAAGAATGAACATGTTCTATGTTTCTCGGGTGGCGGGCGGTCTGAAAAACCGCCGGGTGGAAAATCCATGCAGTGGGGACTGCTGCACGGTTTTTCCATTAAGGTCCGTGTAAAAGTTTGTCAGCCAGTTTGCAGCCGTTTTTCAAAACTGAAAACCGTCTGAAAAACAGTGCCATGGGGACAAGGTCTTGTCTTCTCACCAATGTTCAAAAAAGTTATTTTGGGTGGAAGAGTGATTTTGTACAGTTTATTCAGCAAAAAATACTCAATATTCAGTACTAAAGCTACTGTTGTAATAAGCCAGAGACTAGTCATGACCATGTCTGACAGTATATACACATATTATATTATTCATATACGTTCCCCGTTCACTGCACATATGATGGTAAAATGCATCTAATATGCACATAACTCATCTCATTGGGGGTTTACAATCTCCACTAGGGCACCAGCAAGAAAAATGAATAATAAAGTGTTAATAACAATGAGAGTGCATGTCACAATTCAAAGGTTTATATGTATCACTGTGTGAAGGAAATGCATCAAAATGAATCTTTGCCTAAATGGAAAGGAACTTTAATGTTGCCTCCACACTGACACCAAACTTAAACAGGTTTTCCCCACATTTATGGCATCTGGATAGAATACACATTAAGGGCCACATGTATGAACCTGTTTAGGTCTAAAATCCACTTTTTTGCCCATAGGTTACTATGGGCAAAAGAGAGAGTTTAGAACTAAACAGTTTCATACATGTGGTCCTAAATGCCTAATAGGTAAGGTCGGACCTCTGAGACCCATACCTATCCTGAGAATGGGTACCTGAAAAGTCTCATGCATAATGGAGAACTGGTCATGAATGCACAACACTGTTTCAAAAGAAGTTCCAAGTGCAGCTTATCACACCTGCTCTGCTGTACTCAGAACTCAGAAATGAATAGAGAATGCCGCACATGTGTAGCCACCTCTCCATTCTGCACAATGACTTTTGGGCAACTGTTTTCAACATAGGTGTCAATCCCAGATGCCAACTGTACCTATCACAAATTTAGGGCATATCTTCTCAATATGCTATTTATGTCGGAGGTAGGAAAACTCTTCTGAGGTCAGTTTCGCAGGCGGGCCCCA
>JAODAL010032359.1:0-47054 GCA_025379985.1 Phyllomedusa bahiana
CTACCCCTTGGGCCCCTGGGTCAACTAATACTCGCGGGCTTTCAATACCATCTGTATGTTGATGATACCCAACTCTATTTCTCTGGCCCAGATATTACTTCTCTACTCTCCCAGATCCCTGACTGTCTTTCGTCCATATCCTCCTTCTTCTCCTCACGTCTCCTGAAGCTAAACGTGGAGAAAACTGAATTCATCATCTTTCCACCGTCCCACTCAATCCCTCCACCTGATCTGTCTATCACAGTCAATGGCTACACTCTCATCACCAGCTCCCACAAGTCCACTGCCTTGGATAACTATGACTCCAATCTGTCCTTCAAACCACACATCCAAACACTCACCTCTGCCTGCCGCCTCCACCTGAAAAATATCTCCTGTATCCGCTCATTCCTTAACTTCGAAAGCACAAAAATGCTGGTCCATGCCCTCGTCATCTCACGCCGAGACTATTGCAACATCCTTCTCTGTGTCCTCCTAGCTAGCACTCTCGCTCCACTCCACTCCATCCTTAACTCTGCTGCCCATCTGATTCACCTCTCTCCTCGATACTCCTCTGCCTCTCCCCTCTGCCAATCCCTTCACTGCCTTCCCATTGCCCAGCAATCCAGTTCAAGTTAGTAACCTTGGCCTACAAGGCTCTCCATAACCATTCCCCTCCATACATATCTGCCTTAATCTCCAGATATCTCCCCTCACGCAATCTCCGCTCCTCACAGGACCTTCTTCTCCGATCTCCCCGTGTCAACTCCTCACATAACCGTCTCCAAGACTTATCCCGTGCTTTCCCCTTACTCTGGAACTCACTGCTCCAACACCTCAGACTCTCCCCCACTCTCACCAGCCTCAAAAGCAACCTGAAAACCCATCTCTTCAGTATAGCCTATACCCAATAATAACCCTGCTGTCACTACATTATCCACAACCATGTCTGCCCCTCACCTTCTGTCTCTTCCCACCTTCCTTTTAGAGTGTAAGCCCTCACGGCAGGACCTTTCTCCTTCTGTACCAGTTGTTAGTTATTAATTTTGTCACCTTTGTACTTGTTTGACTTATTTTATGTATGAAACCTGAATGTACAGCGCTCTGGAACCAAGGGCGCTCAAAAATAAATAATAATAATTGTTCCCTCAATAATTGCAAGGCTTCCAAGGTCCTAAGGCAGCAAAGCAGCCCCAAACCATGATACTCCTTCCACCATTCTTCACCATTCAGGGGGCTGTGTCTGGGGGCTCCTGTATAATATTGGCGGTGCCATGTCTGGAGGAGGCGTGTATTATTTTGGTGGGGTTGTGTCTGGGCATCTGTATTATATTAAGGGGACTGTGTCTTGGGAGGGTTGTATTAAATGTGAAGGCTGTTTCTGTGATCTGTATTATAGTGGTGAGGAGGGGGGCAAGGTCTGGAGATCTGTATAATATTGTGGGGCTGTGCCTTGGAGTGGGTCTGTACAACATTGAGTGAGCTGGAGGGTCTGCATTATACTGCAGTAGCTAAACCTCGGCAGGTTCTACTCTGTGTTCTGTTTTATATTGCGAAGGGGGGAGGGTTCTTTACTTTGGGGATCTGAAATAATTTTGGGGATTTACCACTATATGGTCATTATATGGCGGTAATATACAGTCTGCAGAGCTTGTGTACACTGGTATCTACCACTATATGGTCACTGTTTGGTGATTATATTGCTCTCTGTATACTGATCTTTATTCAGTAAGAGTATAGCGGTAATGTTGATAATGTTGGTCTTGGTATCGTGGAATTTGTTTGGCAGCTGTATGTTGGTGATATGTATGGTGAGGTATTTACTCTTTGTATTATCTAGAAACTGCATGACCATTATTAAGAGGCACTGATAAATGTACGTGGTCGGGGGAGGGGCTGGCAGAGTGAGCCCCATCCAAAAGTTTGCTATGTTGCCCAGGCTTCTATAGTTATGCTCCTGGTGCGAGGGGAGATAGTTATGTGCACAGTACAGTGTAAAGGTCAGCATATAGCTATAGGGTAAAAATAACCAGCATGGAGGACCCAGAGTATGGTATTGTTTCTAAAGTAGAGCAGCTAGATGGCTGGAGACATAGGTGGGCAGTTCGTACCGTGCGCATAACCAGCTCCCCAGGCACATTGCAATATGTATCATACTTTCCACCATCCTGACTGTGACAAGCATGATTAAGGTTAAGTGATAACCGAAATATCACAAAACGTTACCAACCTGTATCTCAGCATATTTCTGCACTAAATATTGTAATTTTGTCACTGCATTGATCTTTGCTGAATACAAAATCACATTGATACATCTATGAGAGCTGTGGATTTTCTTCATTATAACTACTATATTTTATTCCTGTTAACGTGGGTTTGACGCAAAAATGAAATGAAAGCTGAGCTGTGATTGGTTCCTTTGGGCAACAAGGACAGGTTTTTTTTAGACAGTTTTGATAAATGAGGTCCATAGTGTGATGTTTTGATGGCCACAGATGAAGACTTTTCATTAGAGAACATAGTGTAATTTCAGAGCTGCTAACTGTGCAGATCACGTATAACCTTACAGTGATGAAGGGAAAGCCCCGATTCATAACTGAGAAACATCATAGCTGTTATTATTACACATTCGGTGACTCAGGAGGGTTCACAAGCTACATGTCCATGTGCTCTGCCTTCTTTATTGCAGATTTGTTTTTAAAATTGCAGTAAAAAATTAGAATGTAAAGCTGGATTCACACATGCAGTTTTTGGTTAAGTTTTTGATACACTTCTAATTTATCCAAAACCACTGTGAATATAAAGAAAGTTCATACTCGAAAATGTATCAAAATGAAAACTGCATGGATATGTTCACATAAACAGTGTTTTGGATCCGATTTTGGATCAGTTTTTAGATACGTGTTCGGATCCGTGTTTCGAACCCTAAATTGACCCAAACACGCATCTAACAATGTGCAGTGTGATCTGCATTGCTTTCAATGTAAAACATGCATCGGTGTTCAGACTAGTGATCGCCGATGAGTGTTTCCATGTGTCTTTCTGATGCGTCTTTCAGATCCGTTCAAAGAATTGTCATGTCAATTCTTGATCCAAAAGATGCAATAGACACCATATTTAAAACTATAGGGTGCGATCCTGCTGCAACCAAAACAGTGTTGGATGTGTTTTGGATCCGATTGATGCAGCGCTTTTGAATGCAATTTTTGAATCCAAAATCAGATCCAAAATGTCGTATGAACATACCCTATGTGTGTGTCCAGCCTATTATTTACAAAAAAAAGCATCACAATTGCATCAAAAATGTCAGGTATAAATTCGTCTGAAACTGATTACAACCATTCAATTATTTTTCTTGCTTACAATTTTTTTTGTATACAGACATATGCATACATTTAATGCTATAAAATACACAGTTGAGTCACATTATTATGACCCCCAGATAATATCTAGAGTAACGATGCACACTGCTAGTGACTCCGTAAGATCTAGGTAGGTTGTCAAGGGTATCTGGAGCCATGCTGACTGCATCCCACAGTTGCTGGAGGATCCATAGAGCAAACATGATGATCAAGCTGGTCCCATAGATGCTCAGTTGAGTTAATCTGTTGGGCATTAGGAGGCCAGGGTAGTACTTGGTAGTCTTTGTCATGCTCTTTCAACCAATGTTGGATGTTTCTAGCCCTGTGACATGGTGCAATGTCTTGGTAGAAGACACCATGCGCCCCTGGGAAGGCAATCAGCATGTATGGGTGTACATGACCTGCAAGGATGGATTCATACCACGTTGGTTGAGAATGCCTTCTACATGGATGATTTGCCCTGAGAATGCTTGTTGCAGGGTATTTGTTGTCTGATGTGTCTTGCCTGACGTACTGTACCACGACCTTTCCTTTCAATGAAGCACAAAATGTTACTTATCAGAGAGGACAACCCTTTGCCTATCAGCAGAGATACATTTCAGATACTACTGTGAAAACTGAAGCCCCATGCCCTGTAGGGTTCCCTTCATTTTTATATCAGACACATGTCTGGTAGTCCCCTGGTTCATTTTAGCGTTGAGCTGCTCCACTGTAGCAATTCAGGCTGCCCTTGTACACCTTTGTAGACAACGTTCACCTCTCACATCCATATTTGTGGACTAGTGAACCTGCAAACAGGTAAATCAGAAGAAAAGAAATAATTCTCGTTTTTACATCATTCATATTGTTTGACTGAAGAGTATACTTTGATTCATGTAGAATAGCGATTTCTACAGACCGGAAACATAAGTGTTCAATTTCTCTGGCAGCGCCACTAGAGGAGGAGGAAAGCATTAAACATTGCCTATTTACATCAATGGGATGTCTATGTAATGCAGGACAGCACAGGTCCTCCAGGCCAAAAGACTCTTTCACTTTACTTTGGCAAAGAAATGAAGATTCTTAACAGACCACCCCCTTCTGTTAACTTAAATTTCACAGTTTTCTAAACTGAACAACTATTTTAAAGGGAATGTGTCATCAGAAAATGACCTATTAATAAGTTTTTTTTTAAAAGAATTTCTGGTGAGTTTCTTTTAATTAATATGAGTTATCATTTTTTTTGAAGATCTGCTGTCCATTTTTTTTAAAACTGTATTTATTCAATTTTTTTCCATAACATAACATAAAAACATTTCTGTATTTTAGCAACATGGCATTGATCTTAAACTAGGGTTTGCCATGATAAAACAGTGGGTACATTACAATCATTATGATGACTAATCACCTTTAGATTTACAGTTATGTACTACAAATGATATCTCAATGCTCAAATGTCTTATTGTAACTTCATACCCAAAGTCTCACAATCAAGTTTAACAGTGCAAATAAAACTTGCAACAGCAAATAACCAACCCTATGTAATAGTTGTTGATTCATCAATGAAGATAGGATTGCTTGTTAACCAGGGTTAACTTGTGCACGTTCCCCACCTTTTCTGCTGCTCCACCACCAGCCCACCGCACCCGATTGACTAGTGAAGGCCTCCCTCCCGAAAATCCAGGAGGATAGAACCCCAAACCAGATTAGAGAACCCGGCACATCCTTGTTCATCTGTGATCCTGGTTAGGGTTACCTGGTGAAGTTCTTTAAATTCCAGGCCAATCTGTTAAGAGATGTCTAATGTTAATTGAAGGAATGTTAAATTAGTCTAGTACCGAGGAAAGTTCCTCTACTATTGAGGAAATTCTGTTATGATTATTAGATGTTCTGTCCCTTATTTGCATTCTAATGGGGTCACGGCCGCCCATTTGTTGGGTGAGGTACCAACTGATGTCTCCAAAGAAGGAATGAAGCATTTGTTGTACTGTTAAAGGTAGATTGTCAATCACCCCTCCCCAAAAATCAAAGAAACGCCCCACTCTCTTCTCCTTCCTCTGTATAGTGTCTATCCAGTCCATTCTTAATAAGTGAAGGCATTTTTCTCAGAATACTTTCATGGGTGGGAACAATAATGATACTGGTTGCATCATGCAGGTTTGGATCCAGCCAGTATCATTATTTAAAAAAAAAAAAAAAAATACTGAAATCCTGCTTTCTTCACTTTTGCCACTAGGCCTAATAATACTTCAAGTTCACAGACAGCGCCGGCGCACAGCACCTGCGGTCGTTGACTGTTCCTAGTCGAAGCTATGGGTAAAATATTAACATATTATTGGTAGAATCATTATGATTATTGACACTGTATTTACAGTCATGTTGCCCAGTTATAGATATACATAGGATGTATGGCATCTTATTTGCTCCATTATCTTTGGGGGTACAATGGATATTTAGACAGATTCTTTGAGGGCTAGTAGGTGAATAGACACTGGTCTTGCATTTATATACACATTAAAGCTAGTCCCTATATGTCATATCTGTCCCCTATATGTTATGTTAAGTTCTATTTATAATATAGACACTATTTTTGTGAACATTTATGTGTCGTCTTGCCCCTATTTTGTATTGATCTCCTATTTTATATATGTTTGTTATTGTCATTTTTGTTTATATGTGGTTTAAATTATTAAATACAAATATTTTGTAATTTTTTATTGATATGGCTCCAGTTTTTTGTGTATAGATAGGCCTAATAATAGTCTGATACTTCCTGTTCTGTAGAGAAACCTTTTCAGCAGTCTCCCCATTTTCAGCCCAGGCAGGATTACACTGAAAGGAGACACCAATGTGTATAGATAAAGCACGATCCAACAGTCACAATAGGAGATGTCAGAGTTCTCCCTCTCTCCTCTCTGCACACTGATTTCTTCCCAGGTCACAGAGCACGACTAGAAAACTCTCCTATACAAGTCAATGGGTCTGTTCCTGTCCACAGGATCCTAGGTCCATGTAGCTGCTGTAAAGCATCTCTCTAAAAAGTAGCTCATTTAAAAGTAGCTGAGGCAAGATGGCTGCTCTGATAATCATATATAGATAACAGAGTTAAAAAGCTACAGTCCAAAAATAAAAACAGTAAAGAAGAAAAGAAAATGTATCAGTATCTGGTTTTAATAGATAGTGATAGATTCCCTTTAAGGAACTGAGGTGCAGTACAAAACAAAGCCCATTGACACGGCACTATTTCTGGAGAAAAGCAGCCATTTTTTTTTTAGTTTAGTAACCCTTTTATTGTTGACTCTCCCTCCGATGTAACATGATATTGATTGCGATGAATTACATATGGGTGTAGTCATTTTCTAGATATTTAATGAGGCAACTACAATGAATACATAATGTTCAGATTCACTAAGTTGTTTGAACATTGCAGATTACCTGAAGACGCTGCACCCGGTGCCACTGCTCTGATATATGTTTGCAGTGCTCGCTCTTTGGTTAATAAAACCAATATTTGTTTTGCATGGATGAATGATTATTCTTCTTTAATGCCTGCATCTGTATTCTGCCGCAGAGGAAATAATAGAGAGCGTTCTTTACAAGTGCCACCTGCTAGTGTACAGGTGCTGAATGCTGGGACATCGCACTTACTGGTGAGGGCTTCGGAGACCATTATAGTGAAATACAGTGCGAGGCAACGGGCAGAAAGGTTTCATAGAAGACGTAAAGTTAGAAACATTAGACATAATGAGCACGCTGGGGTCACCTCTCCCACTCGTTATCTCTCTATCTTTCGTCCGTCAAGTGAACTTCTCCTATATCCCTGCTACTTTGTAAAACTAATGAGATAAAATAGACGTGTGTGGTCTCTACTAGTAGTGGTCACGTTAAGTCTGCACCTGTTCCACATCCTTCATCTACCAAACATTGGAAATTCTAAGTGAGAGAGACATTACATTAGTAAAGCTGACCTTCTTTCCATGAGATAAGTATGAGTCAGCTACTCTTCTGTCTTCATTCTTTAAGATTTGTCTATCAATGGTTTTATTCCCCACTCAAAAATGAATGATAAATATACGTACTTTTCTAGAATACAAAACTCATTTTTAAGTACTATATTAGAATTTTGAGTGAATACATTGGCCTTTTCTCAGGACATTCATCTACATGCCAGAGTGGAGTGCAGCCACAAAGGACCTCTGTTGCCCTGGAGGACCAGACACATCACAATATTATATGGATCATCCACTGGTTTTAAAAATAGATCTGTGTAATGCTTAATTTCTCCTGTGGGGGGCGCTGCAGATAAATTGAACAGTTTCTGCTAAGTAACCCCACAAATTACAGCTGATGGTCCCAGCAGCAGGATATATTTTATTGTCAGGGAACCGTTCTAATAAAAGGAATTTTCCCAAAGTAATATTTTTAAAATCCAAAAACCCAGTTTTTACATGTGTTGTTAAGGCAGGGTTACAACAAAACTCTAGGCATATGCACAGATATTGATGTCAGTCCAAAAATATTTCGGTACAGACAGACCCCAAACTGGTGACGTTTCCTAAATTACAATAAAAACAAAAGGGTTTTGATTTGTGGCTGATGTTCACACACGTGGTTTCCCCTTGTGTGCAGTCGGTCAATGGCAGGCAGTTCAAACACAGTGGGGCACATTAGGTTTCTCGCCACGCAGCGCATTTTTCGCCAGTTTTTTTGCAAATTTGCTCCTTTTTTATGTGGGTGGGGGGCCGCCATACTGCGGTTAAATCCGCCCCCTTTCGCCAGTGTTTTGGGGCCAGTGTGGGGGAAAATTAGGAAAGTGGGGGGCTGCCCCTAATATTCACCTCTGAGAGGTGCCCATCATGGGGGGAAAAGTTCACCGCGCCCGCCATGTGGGGGGGCACAGTGGGGGAACTTAGGCCAGAAGGGACTGCGCCGAACATGATTCCGATTCGAGACGGGCGGAAAAACAGCAAAAATCATTATAGATGTCCACGGCATGGAGTAGAATATTAGGTGTAAAACATTCTTGAAAAAAGCTCAAACCTCTTAAAAAAATAAAATAAAATCACTTTCCAAAATCAAAAAGGGCGCTACATCGGAATTGGGATTTTAAAAATTGCCGGGGAAAAAACATAATTCAATTTCGTAAGCTATTCTCTTTGGTGGGCAAAAACCCCGCCAACAAATGGGGCGACAGTGACCCATTATAAAGAAAGATTGACAAAATCCCAGGGATGGGGGAAAAAAAACCAGCACCAGGGATAAATAAAATAATCTTCTTTATTGTACAAATCATTAAAATCCAGACACAAAAATAAATTCATTTTTATTCCTTATTTTCGTTACACCCATACTTTTTAATTTTGGGCTAACAAAAAAAGAAAAAAAATGAATTTATTGAATTAATATTTTTTTTTCTTAAAACCCCCCATATTTTAACATTTTATATAGACATCGGTACAACTTCCTTCTCTTATCATTGATTTCCGCCAGCATTTTTTATTACAGATGCTTTAAAAACCCCATAAAGCGTCCTCGCTCTCCCATTGGTCCAAATAAACGCCCTCTTTTAACTTAGCCAATCACAAACAAGCTCCTCGCATTTCTTTTCCCCCATAGAACTCTATAGAAGGTAATCAGCCGCTATTGCTAAGCAGATGACCCCTCTTCCCCCCAACCAATCACAGTACTAGAATATTTCCCATAGACAAATAACTTTTGGGGCGCCCTTCATGCGCCCTTCTTTGTCCATTCAAAATAGACCCACTACATATGTTTTGGATTCAATCTGCCGCCGGGGCTAAACCAAAGCTTTTTTCGGCTTTTTTTTACTGATTTTGAACTGTCCCCCCCCCCTTTTCATTTGATTGGGTCCAAATTTCCCTAGTTTTTAAAATTTAAGATGGGCAATCGTTTCTAATAAAGGGGAAATTCGTTTAGAATTTCAGGAAAACTTCGGTTCGGAAAAAAGTCTATTTTTGGGGTACTTCGGGTGAACGAATGTGCTTTTGATTGATAAAATGGCTGCGAGCACTGCTTTTACATGGGAAAAAGCACTCTGGGGGGAAAAGGCATAGCCGCATGACATGTCAGAGATGAAGCCAATCAAAAGCCCGGGCGGGATTCTGTACGTCCCCCGCACATATAAGCCCGAGCGCGCCGCTGGACTCACACTCCTTCACTGTACTGAAGGGAAAGGGTGCTGCTGGGGTGATAGCGCTTTTCCTGAAGAACTGTTTTTTACACAGCATTTTTGTGGGTGCTCATTTGTCTCAGAACTGTTCTCTGAATGTTATTTTCTGATTTTTTGGGGAAATTTGGGATCAAAATCCAGTGTGCGTCCACTGAGCTGCTATACATTCAATACCAAGTGGGATCTAACCCATTTTGTTTTTTAACTTTAAGAAACGTTTTTTTACAATACAAATACCACTTCATTTTTGGCTGCTCAATCTTTTGCGAAATTTTTACATCCAGGGTTAATTAAGCTTGTTTTCTGGGGCGACAAAAATAAACCGTCTTTTCAACCCAAATAATAATTTTTTTGGTAGCCAAATTTCACAACAAAGGTTAATTACAATTTTTCCTTGTTTTGTGGCGTAGAAAATAGCCATTGTAACACCAACAAAGCTACTATTTTGTGTGGCTAAATTTCTATTGCGAAATTTTTCATCCAGGGTTTAAATAACGTTGTTTTGCGGTGTGCTGAAAAAAATAAACCGTCTTTTTCAACCCCCAAATAATATTTTTTTTTTTGGTGCCTAATTCACAACAAAGGTTAATTAAAATTTTTCTCCTTTTGTTGTGGCGTAGAAAATACCCCATTGTAACACCTAAAAGCTACTATTTGTGGGGCTCAATTCAAAATTCGAAATTTACTCCGGGGTTTTAATTTTAACCCGGTTTTGCGGGTGTGCTACAAAAAAAAACCGTATTTTTCAACCCCAAATATATATATATTTATTTTTGGTACCAATTCAAAAAGCAAAGGTTAATTAAATTTTATCTCTTGTTGTGTGGCGAGAAAATAGCCTTTGTAACACGCTACAAAGCTACTATTTTGTGGTGGCTAAATTTCATTCCCAAATTTTTTAAAACCAGGGTTTAAATTTAAGCGTTGTTTTCGGGTGTGCTAAAAAAAATAAACCGTCTTTTTTTCAACGCCAAATATATATATTTTTTTTGGTAGCCTAATTCACAAGCAAAGGTTTAAATTTTAAAATTTTATCTCTTGTTGGGGGCTAAAAATACACCATTGTAACACGCTACAAAGCTACTAGTTTGGTGGTGGCCAAATCTATTGCGCAATTTACATCCAGGGGTTAATTTAAGCGTTGTTTGCGCTGGCTGACAAAAATAAACCGTCTTTTTTAAACGCCAATTAAAATTTTTTTTTTGGTACCAATTCAAAAGCAAAGGTTTAAATAAAATTTTTTATCTCTTTTGTGTGGCGTAAAAATACGCCATTGTAAACGCTACAAAGCACTAGTTTGGGGGGCTCAATTCATTCCCAAATTTTACATCCAGGGGTTAATTAAGCGTTGTTTTTGCTGCTGTGTAAAAAATAAACCCTTTTTTCAACCCCAAAAATTATATTTTTTTTTTTGGTACCTAATTCACAACAAAGGTTAATTAAAATTTTTAACCCTTTTTGTTGTGGCTTTAAAAACCCTTTTAAAAAACCCTACAAAGCTACTATTTGGGTGGCTAAATTCTTTTGCGAAATTTTACATCCGGGGGGTTAATTAAGCTTTTTTTTGCGCTGTGCGACAAAAAAAAACCCTTTTTAAAAGCCAAAAATATTTTTTTTTTGGTAGCCAATTCACAAAAAAGGGTAATTACAATTTATCTCTTGTTTGTTCGTAAAAATACACCATTGTAACACCACAAAGCTACTAGTTTGTGGGGCCAATTCAAATTGCGAAATTTTACTCCGGGGGTTAAAATTAAGCGTTTTTTTTGCTGCTGTGCTGACAAAAATAACCGTTTTTTTCAACCCAAAATAATATATTTTTTTTGGTAGCCAAAATTCAAAAGCAAAGGGTTAATTTTACATTTTTTATCTCTTGTTGTTCCGTAGAAAATACCCTTTGTAAAACCTACAAAGCTACTATTTGTGGTGCTCAATTCTTTTGCGCAATTTACATCCGGGGTTAATTAACTTGTTTTGCTGCTGTGCTGACAAAAAAAACCTCTTTTTCAACACCGAAATATATACTTTTTTTCTTGTAGCATAATTCACAAGCGGGGTTTAATTAAGCCTGTTTGTGCTTTACATTAAAACACACAGTCTTGTAAACGACACATAAAAAGTAAATTTTCCGGGCCATTTGGTGGAGCGCAATTTAACCCAAGGGGTTTTACCCAAGCTTTTACGGGGTTCTTGGAGCAAAAAACAGGGTTTATATTTCATATAAAATTTAGCTTCATCAAACATGTCTGTACATTTTAGAACAAACAGAAACCCCAACAGAGAGGTGGCAGGCTCGCAACTGCGAGTGGCGTGCACAAACATTTCTGAAACGGGCCCATTTCCAGCACACAAGGGACGCGCAGCGGGGGTCCCTCGGTGAGCCACAACTGCCGTGTCATCTAGCGGCCTTTGTTTTTTCAGAAACCCAAAGGGGTTTTTGATTGGTTTACTAGGGCTCCCTTCCTCCCAGATGACACTAAACCCCCACCAAGAGCGGTGGGAACCTCAGACAAACATTTTGTTGGCATGGCCCGGGGAGCGGTCAGGGGGCCCTCATCTGTCCTCAGCCCGCCCCCTTTCCATCCAGTTCCCTCACCCGGGGTCTACATGTGGTCTGGGGTCACGCCACATAACGAGATGAACAATTTGAGGACGGCAGCACAGCAAATTGGCAGCAAAAAATTTGGGCCAATATCCCCCGCTTCTTCAGTAGGGGCAAAGTATAATGTGGAAGTGGCAGGGGTCATTGGGGGGGGAGGTTTAGCCCCCCGGCTTTCCAAGACCGGGGATGAGGACAATGAGAAGAAACACAAAAAAAATGGGAAAAAGTACCGACCGCACTTGGAGCCGGGTGAACAAGGCTTCATCAGCAGGAGAAGAGGGCGCACTTGCGCTCAGGCAGCGGCGCTGCCACAATGGGTTTGTGGCCGGATTCAGCAGGGTAAGCAGTTGGGTCGGACCAAGCGGGCCCCGGGGGTAAAAACCCGCTTCGCAGGCCAAGCAGAGCGGCACAGGGGCCCCAGCGAGGCGGCGGGGGCATAGTCACACGTGCGGGGCGTTGGGGTAAAATCCTACTCGCGGTGGGCAGTTCTTTGCTAAGACACCGGGGACAGAATATGGTAATGTAAATCTTGGGCAGAAATGAAGCGTGGCCAGGGAGCTAAATTTTGGGACAACGGCCCTGCGCAAAACATGCAGCGTCACCATCCGGTGGCCTGGGAAAACTGGTCAGATGTGGGTCCACCTGCCGCGCAGCAGCACGGGCCCTGGCACGCATGCCAATTTCAGCCAGTCAAGGCTTTCCACCACCTCTGCAAAGGGCAGCTGTTTCTCTTTGACATCCCTTCCCCCCGGGCCAGATGCTCCGCCCCGCACTCATGGCGCCACAGTCGTTCAGAAGGCGTTGTAAAGAGACAACATAAAGGCCCCCAAACCCCCTAAGGGCAGCAGCTTACCGTGCCCTGTCCAAATTTTGGTAAACTGCATCCCCCCCTTTCCAAAGGTGGATCTGCACCATTCAAAAACTAATGGCTTGTGCCAGCCGAGATGGAGAGTTCCAACCAATTTCTTTTTCCAAAAAGGCAGTCCCGCACTTCATAAATATTAGAACAGAAAGTGGGTCAGTCCCTTGAGCTTTCGTTTGTTTCCAAGGGACACGGCAGCGCGGGCTTTTGGAGCGTAATAAAGGTCAGGGCCTAAAGTCCTTTACGGCCCACGGTAAGTGCTCCCGCCCAAGGGGCCACCCAAAAACTTTTACAGGAAGCCCGCTTTCTCCCCACGTTGTCAAACTGTGCCCGCGCCAATGTCCGCCCCCTCCTCCTCCACCACCACCACCATCTCAGCCCCACAAGTCGCTCCACATCCACATGGAGGGGGACAGCGGTGTCACGCAGTTTTTAAACACCTACTTTCCTCGCGAACGAAACACACAGGGGAACGCTCCGCGTCTGCAGCAAAAATCGATGGTTGGGTTTTTCCGCCCCAACTGCAAACAACCATGGGACGGGCAAAGGGAGGAACATGGGGTCCGCGCTGCACCGAGGAGGGATGGTCCCCTCCCCTGCAAAGGCGCACGTGTTCAATCGGTTTAAAAAGGTTCCTGAAGTCTTCCACCATCTTTTAAACATTTTTGAAAAAAGGGCCCGGAAACTGGGGCATTCACTTTATCCATTCGTACAAAGCCGGGAAAACCCCCTCGAGTTCAGCGGGAGAACGGGCCCCCCCCCCAACCGCTCTGAATGCGATGTTTTTCCCCCCCTGGAATTCCACCTGCACTGTTGGACCGACTGTATGAAAAAGAAAGGCCATTTAAAGATTTTTTGAGAACCAGGGAGACAGAAACCCCCTGTAACTTTGTTTCACCAGTGGCACTTATGCGTGACACCCGCCGTTTTTTTGAGGCCATTCGAGGAGGCCACGTTTTTGCATCGCCAGGACACGGATAATAACGTCATTCCACTGCTTTATTCCTGGAACAAAACGAAAAATCGTCTGGGGAGGGACGAGTGTGGCACTACATCTCGTGGCCACATGATCCCCTGGGGACGGGAAATGAGGGGGAGGGGGGAGGAGGAACATTGGACAAAACATTTTCTGTGAAATGAAATGGGTTTTCAAAAAAGGTGACAAAGGGAGAAGCAGGAAGCGAGGGGGTGGATGGAGGAAAGACGGGCAGAGGGCTCCCAAGCACCGTGGCAGTATACATGGAAAGGGGCAGGGAGCCCCTCGGGGTCACTTGTGCAATGCCCCAGCATGCTTATTTTCCTGGGTAGTGACAGCCGAATATCCCGCATCCGGCAAGGGAAACTTCTGGGTCTCCACCCCATTGGACCCTCCTACCGGTCCAAAATGGGACCTTTTTCCCAGCATTTAGAGGGGGGACAAACTCAAAAAATATAGGGAAATCCCCCGAATCATTGGCCGCTGCCTAGGCGGCTTCGTCCCTCCTCACAGGTCTGACCGGGGGTTCCTCAGCCTCACTAAAATACTGCCCGGCGCTGGGGGAAGGGGGGGGTAGGAGCAGTACCGCTCCATCACATAACCTAAGTCTGGAGTCACTAAAGACACTTCCTTCACCCGCCTATGAGAGGGCGTCACCAGCAGCACACAGCAGGACATGGAGCATCCCTGAAAACCCAAAATTTGGGCCCACTTTGGGCACATCCTGCCACCCCAGTTTGAAGAAAACCCCTGGACACTGGGGCAGCCAAACTGGGTTGTGCCGCAACTTCCGAGTTTGCAGTGGGGAAGCGTCCTGCACGGCCATATGTGGCATCAAGCGGGTGTTTTAGTGCGGCGGGGGGCCACGTTACCCCCCAAAGGGGAACCCGCTTGTCCACGGGGAAATTTTTAACATGACCTTTGTCAAGATAATCAGGCGTGGATCGGCCAGGATTTTTCCCCACACCAAAAAGCCCCTTAGGGGTCAAAGTCTTGGGGTTTAAACTACCTGCCCCCAGCCACTATTCGATCCGCCAAACCCGCCTGATGCCACCTCTGCTGAATTTCCCATCTGCCTACCACCGCTTAAACCCGGGGCGGTATTGCCACCCACCTCAACACCCGTCCCCTTTTGCCACTCAGTGCTCATGCTTCGCTGTGTTGCTGTTTCCGTGCATCCACATGTGTCATTGTGCCCTCGCGGCCCCCGGTACTGTTTTTTTCCGCCTCCAGAATGTCATTGTGCCACTCTCTACCTCATGCGTTGCTCCTGTCATCACCTCCACTCTCGTCATTGGCACTGCCTAAACCCCAGGGTGCCCGGCCGTGACCCCGCTCTCAGCATTGTGCCGCTCTGTGGGCCTAATACAATTTTGCCACCCTGAGAATGTATTGGGGCCATCTCTGACCTCATGCTGCGCTGTGACTCCCGTCGGGCCCCCCACACTGTGTCATTGGCCACTGTCTACCTCATGCTGCTGCCGGGCTGCTGCCGGCCCTCCACACGTGGGCCTATCCTGTTTTTTTTCCACCCAAATTTGTCATTGTGCCACTGTCTGACCTCACTGCTGATGTGGCGCTGCCGTGCCCTCCACACTTGCATTGTTCCACTGTCTGACCTTATGCCTGCTGTTGCCCCCGTGCCCTCCACCTGTGTCATTGACCACTCTTTGGGCCCACTCCTTTTTTTGCCAGCCCAGAATTTGTCATTTGCCCCCTGCCGACCCCATGCCCGCGCCACCGGACCTCCACACTGTGCAATGTGCCACTCTGCGGGCCCGGTACTGTTTTGCCACTTCCAGAATGTCATTTTGGCCACGTCTGACCTCATGCGCTGTGGCGCCGCCGTACCTCCACCTCTGTCACTAATGTTGCCACCTGAGCTCCATTTGTTTTTTTTTTCCCCCGCTTTTGGGTGCCCCTACTTTATCGGCTAAATTCCTGCTTTATTTTTTTTGGGCAGTTTTGCCCCATAATCCCAGGGCATTTTATAGTGAAACATTCTAAGGCGGCGGCACCCTGTTCGTGTCAAAATAAAAAACAACATTGTATGAAGACCAAACCAAACTCCTCTCTATTTTAAAATGGCCAAAAGTCTACAGCACCCGCAGGCCTGGGGAGCCCCGGGGAAAAGCGTTTTTTTTTTAAAGTGATTCGTGCCCAAGTAATTCGACCGAAACGAATTTTGTCGGAAAATTCGGCGAAGTGACCGAACCGAATTTTTGAGAAATTCGACCATCTCTACTTATAATGGGTCACTGTTGCTCCTATTCTGATTGGCTGGTTTATGCCGACCAATAAGAAGCGCTTACAGAATTTGAATTACTGTATTTTCCGGCAATTTTCTATATCGCAATTCCTGATGTAGCGCCAGTGACGGCGGCAAACCCGTTGTTAGGGATTTGATTGATTTATGTTTATAGAAGGTTTGAGCTCTTTTTCAGATAATATTTTACACCTAATAAAAATGATTTTTTTAATCATATTTCCATGCCGCACGGCGCTGAGAGCCGAGATTTCATTGCCCCCATTCTCTCCATTGACTAAAATTTGGTACAAGTACTCGCGCTCTGTTTGGGCCGGGATAGCCAAGCCCCCGCTAGCTCAACCAATCAGCTCTTTTCTGCTTTTTTAAACTGATTTTGAACTGTCCTGCCTTTGAATTTGATTGGTCAATATTTCCTCCAAAGGTTATAAGGGTCACCGTCGCTCCTAGTCTGATTGGCCAGGATTGCCAAGCCCCCGCTAGCTCAGCCAATCAGCTCTTTTCTGCATTTTTACTCTATTTTGAACTGTCCCGCCTTTGATTTTGATTGGTCAACACTTCTCCATAGGTTTTAATGGTTCACTGTTGCTCCTATTCTGATTGGCTGGTTTCTGCCGACCAATGAGAAGCGCTTACAGAATTTCAATTACTGTATTTCCCAGCAACTTCCAATATTCTAATTCCTGATATTGCGCCGTTCTTGATTTTTGGAAAGTGATTTTTTTTTTTGTAGGTTTGAGCTCTTTTTATGATAATGTTTTACACCTAATAAAGGTGATTTTTTTTTTCATGCTCCATGCCGCACGGAGCTGATAGACAAGATTTCTGTTGCGATCTTCTATGTTTCCTCTCATGTTACGTTCTCGCTTCACTTTGCCTGCGCCGGATCATTTAGACCAGAATCAGCCAGGTCTGCCTGTCGGAGCTGGCGAGCGTTTGCAATGCGCCGCACTTTGCCGACTCGCGATCGTACATGCCTCGGATTTTTCGAACGCGCCCGCTCCCGCCCCAGAACGCCTACACCACGCTCACACCGTGCCAATTACCCGCCCCTTCATGTTGGGGCCATCCGAAAGTGATGAACGCTGCACCTAACATCGCATCCCTGTGTCCGACAGCAGATTCGGGCCAGTGAGGCACAGGATACGCCAGAAAACAGACGAAAAGCCCGTTCATACGTGTCGGCCAGTATTTTCAATTCTCCCATTTCCTTCCTTCATAGTTAAATATATGTACTAATTGTGAGGATGCAGATTAGTTCATGTGTTTAGAATGTGTGGGGTGGCATTCTGGCACTTGCAGTTCCACAGCAGCTGTGTACAGGCAGCTGCTGTGGAACTACAAGTACCTGCTTGTCACACCACATATGTGATTACAGGGTACTGGATATTTTGAGTCCTATATTCTGTGAATGCAATGTAGGCTGCAGCCATATTTGATGCTATGATGATTTAATTGAAATTTCATGACCGGACTGTATGTTGATGAATGGTGATATATGGTGCCATGCTATTATGCATTTATTTGATTCAATTTAATAGCACTGACATACTCTGTATCCATGTACAAAGAGTCATCACTCAGTGACACCACTGGGGCTCACAATCTTAAAGGGGTTCTCTCACCATGTTTTTTTCATATATTCAAAGACAGCTTTCCATCCTATGTCTCATCAGGCTGTGGGTGCGTCTATAGCAGTGATTAGCATATTTAGCTCCACTGCAACTAGCTGAGCTGTTACAAAGACATAATGCTCAGGTTCTTGTAACATCAGATGACTTCAGTGGCGAGGGTTTGTATGCTCATGACCTCCCCTCCAATAAGAATGCCAACCAAGACCTCATTTAATTAATACTACTGGGAGATCCAGCTGGTAGATCTTCTTCATGCTAATAATGTTTCATCTATAGAGACTTTACGACAAAAAGCAATTATGGGGTTATTACCATTAAGAGACCTGTTCTATGACGTCTGCTTACAATATAGTGCTGGGCTCTACAAGATGACTTTTTAACTTAAGAGCTAGCTATCATTTTTTAAAAATTTTGTCATGTCATAGCGAAATGTCAGAAGTCTTAATCAATTGTGGTCAAGGTGCTGAGACGATTGTGTATACTGGTAGCTATCAACCTAAAGTCGGCTCACCAATTACCCAGCCAGGAGATCTGCAGCTCCTTCCATACTCGACAATGTGGACACACTGGGTAAATAATTATTTTAAATACGTAGAATTTATTAAAACAAATAGTAGCAAAAAGCTCACAATACACGATACAAGTTACTTGCGCTTAGTTGCACATAGCATAGTGGTCCGACTGTCCAAGGGTATGGTTAAGCAAAAGTCCGTATTGCATCCTCATAGCGCAGCGTCTCCTCTCCTTTCTTGGAGAACGCAGGTAGAGCGTCCAACTGGACAGGCGGGCAGTCAGAGCAGGCGCGCGACGTTTCGAGAGGCACCTCCTCTCTTTCTCAAGCTTGCACTGCTGTAACCAAGCCTGCAATTTACACACATACACTAAAGTTAAACACATGTGTAAAAACACTCTGAGACCTAACGCCTCATTCATTCCTGCTGGGGCCAACGTGTTTAAATCATAAATCCTACAGGCTTCACGTCTCTAAAGGCATGTTTCCATTGGTAACCCTTCGCTCGCCTTCACCTCTTCTAAGATACACCACTTTATATCAGAAAATTTATGGTTAAATTCTAAAACTTTTTTTGAAACACTGCTTTCCCCATATTTCTTTTTCTTTTCATGGATGTCTTGACTAGCCAAGTTCTTAACTGCTAGTCTAATGTTGGATTTATGTTCGTTCAAACAAATTTTTACACTACGGGAGGTCTAGACAACATAGCCCTTTCCGCAAGGACATTTTAGCAAATATATAAAAATTTTTGTGTCACACGAATTGCTACCCTTCATAAAGATCTTCCTACTACTAGTGGGATGTAAAATATATGGGCCTTTAATTATCGAACTACAATGTTGACAGTTACAACATGGAAACGTACCCCTTTTATGTGAATCAAGAAACAATTGTTTCTTCTGTACTTTTGTCGTTATTTTACTAGACATGATAGGATTACCAATAGTCTGTCCTTTTCTATAAATGAACTGTGGTTTATCCTTAAAAAGGCTACCGTATTTCACATCAGATGTTAAAACATGCCAATGTTTTAATATGGCCTTCTTTCTAATTGGGCTATCTTTATCAAAAGTACTGATATACATCAGTTTAGTCTCGTTTTTCTTATCCTTCCGTTTAAACAGAAGAGTTCTACGATCTTTACCTCCTATCTCCTCAGCTATCTGTTCCATAGTGGCTCTATTATAGCCCCAATTTGTAAATTTCTCAATCAACTTGGCACATTGTTTCCAATGTAACTCATCGGTGGAGCAGATTCTCCTTGCCCTAGTAAATTGTCCTATAGGTATACCCCTAAAGATTTGTGGGGCATGATAGCTACCGTGTTTCCCCGATAGTAAGACACCCCCGATAGTAAGACGTAGCGGGGAGTTTAGGGAGGTCGACTAATTTAAGACGTTCCCGAAAGTAAGACGTAGTAAACTGTACTTTGTCTGCGCTCGGGCGCTGCGATGGCCCAGGCGCCGACAGGGACGCTTCAGCTATATGCGGCTCCTCAGGAGCGCATATAGCTGAATGCCGAGTACAGCGCAAAAGTGGTCCGGGCGCTGCGCTGGCCGGACACTGTGCGCGATTCCTTCACCTATATGCGACTCCTCGGAGCGCATATAAGTGAAGGGATACCACTGCGGGGCACAGAGCGAGCGCTCCGTGCTTCGCAGTGGCCTCCGGCAACCGCAGACTCGCGGCTGTCCGGAGCTCCCGTCATCACGCTGCGTGCGCGGCCTGATGATGTCAGCCGCCTGTGCCGGCAAGAAGATAGAGCAGAGCCGAGAGCGCGGGAGACGGAGCAGCGGGGATCCAGTTTAAGTGATTGTTTTGTTTTTTTATTTTGATATTATTGCCTAGAGCCTGCCTTATACCTGTACAGCCTGCCTATACCTGCCTACAGCTGCTATACCTGCCTTATACCTGCCCTATACCTGCCTACAGCTGCCTATACCTGCCTACAGACGGCCCTATACCTGCCAACAGCTGCCTATACCTGCCTACAGCTGCCTATACCTGCCCTATACCCTGCCTACAGCCTGCCCTATACCTGCCTATGGGGCCATATACCTGCCAATATAAGACATACCCCGAAAGTAAGACATAGTGGGACTTTTGGGGGTAAAAAGAATGTAAGACGCTGTCTTACTTTCGGGGAAACACGGTATCCCTATGCAAAATATTGTTTCTTTCTGCTGGCTTAACAAAAAGATCAGTTGTAACTCCTGTACTAGTTTTCCAAATCTCAACGTCAAGGTACTGGATGACATTTCTTCCTATGTGGCCGGTAAATTGGATTAAAGAATGTATACCATTAAGAAACCGAATAAAGTCATGAAGTTCATCCTCCGTTCCGTCCCACAGGATGAAGACGTCCTCGTACCATACTCTCACATGCTTATATCCGCCCGCTGTAAATATGTACTTTTTCTCCATAGCATAGTGGTCCGACTGTCCAAAGGGTTACCAATGGAAACATGTCTTTAGAGACGTGAATCCTGTTGGATTTATGATTTAAACATGTTGGCCCCAGCAGGAATGAATGAGGCGTTAGGTCTCAGAGTGTTTTTACAAATGTTTTTAACTTTAGTGTATGTGTGTAAATTGCAGGCTTGGTTACAGCAGTGCACGCTTGAGAAAGAGAGGAGGTGCCTCTCGAAACGTCGCGCGCCTGCGCTGACTGCCCGCCTGTCCAGTTGGACGCTTTACCTGCATTCTCCAGGAAAGGAGAGGAGACGCTGCGCTATGAGGATGCAATACGGACTTTTGCTTAACCATACCTTTGGACAGTCGGACCACTATGCTATGTACAACTAAGCGCAAGTAACTTGTATCGTATTAAGTATTGTGAGCTTTTTGCTACAATTTGTTATAATAAATTCTACATATTTAAAAGAATTATTTACCCAGCGTGTCTACATTGCCAAGGTGCTGAGACCCCTACTGGCTGCTAGAAACGAATGTTCAGAAGAGCTCAACTGATCTGTGGCCCTTTTTGTTTTTGATTGGCTCATAAATTTTGTGCATACATTTTCAATAGGATTGAGATCAGGGCTTTGTGATGGCCACTCAAAAACATTGACTTGGTTATCTGTAAGCCACTTTGTAACCAGTTTGGCAGTAGCTTCAGGTCATTGTCCATTTGGAAGACACATTTCCGCGCAACCTTTAATTTCCTGGCTGATGTCTTGAGATGTTGCTTCAGTATTGATAAATAATCTTTCCTCAAGATGCCATCTACTTTGTGAAGTCCACCAGTCCCTCCTGCAGCAAAACAATCGTACAACATGATGCTGCCACCCCCCATGTTTCACAGTTGGGATGGTGTTCTTAGGCTTCCAAGCTTCTTCCTTTTATCTCCAAATGTAACAATGGTCATTATGGCCAAAGAGTTCCATTTAATTTCATCAGACCATAGGATATGTCTCCAAAAATGTAGGTGTTCCTGTGTGCAAACATTAATTTGACTTTTATATGTTTCATTTGGGGTAATGGTTTCTCCCTGGCAGAGCGGCCTTTCAGCTCATGTTGATACAGTACTTGTTTCACTGTGAGTAATGAAACAATCTTACATGTCGGACCAAAGCACATTCATCTCTGAGACACAGAACCCGTCTCTTTCCTGAGCAGTATGATGCCTGGACATTCCCATCTTGTCTTTACTTGTGTATGATTGTTTGAACAGATGAAGGAGGCACCTTCAGGTATCTGGAAATTGCACCCAAGGATGATCCTGACTTGTGCAAGTCCACAATTCTCTTCCTGATATCTTGGCTGATTTCTTTGGACTTTCCCATAATGTTACACACATAAGCAGTGTGTTTCTGGTGTGCATAAAAAAATTAATCCACAGGTGTCTCTCTAATTAATGCAGATGTTGTCAATAAACCAATCAGAAGCTTCCAAAGACATGACATCATCATATTGGCTGTCTCAAATTGTTTAAAGGCATAATAATCCTAGTGTATGTTAACTTCTGGCTTTGCAGACAGTAATAAAAATGCCTAAAAATTATATATATCTCTCTCTCTCACTCTCTCTCATTATTCTGGCATTTGGCAAATATAAACAATTTTGGTTCCTAATTGTCCTAAAACGGGGAAGGTTTATTCTGATTTCATGTCAGATAGTGAGAAAAACATGCATATGTGTCTTTTTATATAGTGTAGGTAAACTTCTGGTTTTAACTGTAGATTGTAGCGAGCTGATATATGGACCACTATAGTCTATATTCAGGGTGGTATACTATAGTTTATAGTCTATATTCAGGATGCTATTATTCTATACTAAAGTTTATATTCAGGGTGGTATTATGTACAATAGTCTACATTCAGGGTGGTACTATAATTTAGTTATTTTATCGTAGTATAGACTTTTATGTCTAATTCAGGGTGGTATAATACTATACTATACTCTATATTCAGGGTGGTATTATTACTTATATACTCTACAGTCCATTTTCATGCTGGTATTATATTATACAAAAGTATGTCTTCAAGGTGCAATTATACTATAGTCTATATCCATGCTGGTATTATACTGTACTATAGTCTATATTCAAGGTAGTAATATACTATACTATAGTCCATATTCAGGGTGGTATAATACTATACTATACTCTATAGTCAGGATGGTATAATACTATACTACAGTCTATAGTCCATTTTCATGCTGGTATTATATTATACAAAAGTCTGTCTTCAAGGTGCTATTATAGTATAGTCTATATTCATGCTGGTATTATACTGTACTATAGTCTATATTCAGGGTGCTATTATACTTTACTATAATCTATATTCAGCGTGGTAGTACACTATAGTACTTTAGTCTACATTTAGGGTGGTATTATATTATACAATAGTCTATCTTCAGTGTGGTATTATACTATACTATAGTCCATAGTCTATTTTCATGCTGATATTATATTATACAATAGTCTATCTTTAGGGTACAATTATACTATACTATAGTCTATATTCATGCTGGTAGTATACTATACTGTAGTCTAGATTCATGCTGGTATACTATACTATAGTTTATATATAGGGTGCTATTATACTTTAATTTATATTCAGGATGCTATTTTACTATACTATAATCTATATCCAGGGTGCTATTATACTATACTATAGTCTATATCTAGGGTGGTATTTTACTATAGTCTTTATTTGGGGTGGTATTATAATCAAGACCAGTTTTATATGCCGGGGCTATATGCCAGTGTGGTTGCATGCAGTTTTAATGTATGAATTACAGCAGATGATATACTGTATAGTTCATTTAAGAGTGTCTAAGGCAAAATTTTGGAAGGCTCTTGTTATATATACCCAGTCATTGGGTGCCATGCTGAAGTCTCAGGCTTGCTTTACGATGTATTAGACCATTCACATGTCTAATTGGAGCATTTATAATATGATAAGTGGGTATAAAATGCAGTCTCTTATCAAAAAGATCTCTGATCTAGAAGAACAAGGATAACGAAAAGCAAATCCAGATGTGCTAGGAAAACCAGATGTCTCCATCACACACATGCATTAGTGTCATCACTGTCCAGAACAATGTGCTCTGTTACTTTACCCTCGCCGCATTCTGCCTGTGCCATTATTAGCTGTTATCCCTCTCATCAAACCTGCCAGGTGCAATGATGGATTCCTTATATCTAATGAATGGCTTTTACTGCCACATATTAACACCAGATCTATTTCACAAAGCGCTGGAGAATATCCTATTAAAGCGGAATTTTTCATCTCTTGAAAGCTGAGATAAATCCGTACCCAGTGTAATGCAATCTACCTACAAGTTATACAACAAACAGAAACCGCACAATACATGTAACCAGATGTTAGGCTTTGACTTACACAAATAACACATATCTACAACAAATCTATCTACCTGTATGAGTATGGATGGGGAATCTATAGTGAGAGTGCAAACTAGGTCCTATCCATGTGATGTTGGACACCACCACACTCCTGACCACCTCAATGGTTCCTGAAGATTTTGTCCCATTTTTGTTACTTGGGTATGTTTTCCATGATGTTTGCCACATTGTAAGACTGTGAAGACATCTTGCCCATGAAGGTTCTCACCACACATTACAATAGGTTCTGAAATGGGTGTCTTTCTTAAAGGGGTTGTCTAATCTCAAAGTTTCATAGGATGCATGAATTAAATAATGCTGCTTTGCTCTGTCACTTCCTGATCAAGCTGTCTGTAATTAGCATTTAAGCTCCATGTATTCAGACTTCTCTGTTTATCAGTCTAGATTAGCTAAATTACCGTCTGTGAGGTCCAGAGAAGCTTCTGAGCTAATGTAAACAGTAGAGTGATTACTGTCTTTTGTCTGAAAGATCTGATAACACACAAGCTCTCACTGCCAGCCATGACCTGTGTGATGAAGTCACTCTCTGCTATCAGATAGAACAAACAGCAGGGGATAAGGAGTACACAGGTCGGTCCCTTAGGAAACCTGAGAGCCCTCAGAAGGTGATAAAAGCATTTGTAGCTCCTTAACAAAAAAAGATGAACAATGCAATATATTTGGAAAACGTCTTCATTTAATGTTCCCTACATTTTGAAAGTTCTTTGTAGTGAGACAACCCCTTTAAGGCGTCTCATGGTACATGGTCCATATTGACTTCTCCTCCAAGTATCAAGAATGGCTGTCTATAATTTTAAAAAAAACAGACTGCATTGAGCATATAATAAAGCAATAAATCAGAAAAAAAATAATATAGTAAAAGGAAAGGTCTTCAGTATGTACAGAGTAGAACAGATGGCACACTATCATGTCTTATTGGCATTTGAGTTGTCTTAAGAGCTACGAGCACTAAGAGATAGGAGCACTAGGCTTTCGACAAGAGTTTATGAACCCGGAAACATTGACTGATTTCTGCCATGCTTCTTTTATTTTGACCTGCTTTGTCTGTCATTGCAACCACAAGAAGCTGCATACACTAGGCTCAGTGGGCATTTTTTGTAAACATTATTATCATGGTACCAGCGAACACCAACGCAGCAACTATGCAATTGTTATGGAAAAAGGGCTCTCTGCATTCTGTTTTTTTTTCTTCACAAAGTTATTCTGTTGGCAGCCCTCTGTTGAATGGACCTTGACAGGTCATAGAAGTTGATGGGGATCACCATGGGGATCTGAGTAATATGATCATGAGGCTTGTGATACATCAAGTGACCCAGATCAGCCAACAACCAGGACAATATTGAAGAGGAGGACACAGGAGGACATTTACTATTGTGGCTTTATGGCTCAGTTCCTTGTTACAGTCCACAGCTTAAAGGGGTTTTGCCAAGAAGTGATTTCCTCATCTAACAGGCTGATACTCCCCTCTTGAGCCTTGAAAAAAGGGGCGTTTTGTTTCTGTGTTTAAAAAAACAAGTACCTCCTTTGTGATGTCATATATGAATATACTAATACATTACTAAGTGTAAAAAAAAAAATTTAAAAAATGTTAAACAGTTCTCCCTTCATGGGAGTAAAAAAAAAAGTAAAAAAAACCCATAAATATTTAATAAAAAATTATTGTGCATAAATTACACGCACAAAAAAACCTACACATATTTGGTATCCACACGACCGTAATAACCTGTAGAATTAATTGATATTGATGTTATTGTAGAGAGGTATCCATTTGATACTTGAGGGGGGTTTTCTCCTTTTTTCTATGCGATCTTGCCTGAATTTTCTTGTTTTTTGAGCATTTTTAAATATGTCTATTATTAGGTCCCAAATAATTATTCTTTTTCAGATATTAAACTTTTCTTTTTATTTACAGATGATAAATGTGGTTGATATGAGGCTTGCGCTTTGCTCAGATCGCACAGCTAAGGAAATGATAAAACAGATTTCAAGTGCGGTTAAAAAGAAACTTTCTCAAACTTTAGTTAATGATTTCAAAGATTTCAGTTTTGATGGACGAGTCTACAACAATTTCAAGAGCTTCCATTTTGCTAATAAATACTAAACTGGCGAGAGCCAAATTGTGCTCTTTACATTTGGTTTCTTTGGGAAACCTAAGGGCAGAAACAATTACTGATACATTTCTTAAATATTTCAATTCTTATGTCTTTTCAAAGGAACATGAAAAAAAACATTGTATACTTTGCATCTGATGCAGTCAGTGTCATGATTGGGAAAAGTCTGAAGCTGTAGAAGTAAAAGCTGCATCAGAAGTCTATCAAGATCTGACACTGAATAAATCACAGATTAGCGCTGGCAGCTCATGACACTGTCATAGAACTGAATGCTGTAAAACATTTTAAGCTTTCTTGGAAAGCATATGCCGTACCCTATTTACAGTCAACCTCCAAATACTTACATACATGTGCTGGGAAGCAATTCTCTTGGTGTTCATTTCACTGACAGGATTGGCCATAAATATATTCTTCTTTGATACAGAACAAGTAGGACTGGCAACAAGTAGATGTCTCTTTAAGAACAAGTAGGACTGACAGCAAGTATATAACCATTTGATGACAAGTAAGATTGGCCCCAAAACAGTGCAGAAGTCATTGACTTCTAACCACAGTCCCTATTTGTTTAACCATGTCCTTTATTATCATGATGATGCCCACAAATATGACACTATAGTCCAGGCACTTTTTGGGGATGACACCTTGCATAATAATCATGCTCTTTTCCACCTCTCTTGTCTCTCAGCTTTCTAACCCATGTACCTATGTCCCACTGTACTCTCCCACATTGACCTGTCTGTGAGAAAATGCATCTCAGAAGCTTCCCTATTCCCAAAAACATTTGCCATGCCTTGTGCAAATAAAGCAAACCCTTTCTGACTGCAAATAACTGTGCAGTGCTCAAGAATAGGCATTTAAGAAGCAAAAAGTAACACACTGCAAGATGAGAAGAGCAAAGTTGGCAACTATTGAGTAGGATCTGCATCAACCTGGTGTACTAGGTCAGGTTTTTTAGACTAGTGTTGCACTTCAATTTACTTTTGACGAAAATTTTCAAAATATTAACTGTAACTCTAAATTTTAGCTAAGATTGTTTAAGGAATTTTAGAGGGTTAACTTACTAGTCCAGCAATGTGACCCTTCTGAAGTCCCATGTATTATCACTTCTGGTTTCTTCACAATAAGTCCAATATTATGGTGACCAGAAGTGATGTCAGATGGTTATGGTAAGAGATAAGGTTAGAGAAAAGATTTGGGTTCGGGATATTCCACATTTTTTCACAGTTTCAGTCGAACCTACTGGTATGTCAAGCCGAACAATTCACTAGTCAAGCGATTTAGAAATGACATATGTATTTGTATTTGAACATTGTTATTATGTCAAATCTCCTTAGGGTATGTTCACACGGCGTAATTTTGGCACGCATTCTGCCGAGTATTTGCGCTCTAATACGGGCGAGGTGCGTGCTGAAATTACAGTTATCCATAGTTCTCATAGAGAACTATGGATTATGTCTCCTCTCCCCGCACCTACAATATGATCGTGACATGTCAATTATTCGCGGCGAATACGCGCCGCGAATAATGAATGTCAATGGGGCCAGCGGGCTTCTGCTCTCCCCCCATGCCGCGGGAGTAAGCGCGTATTAGCGCAAGCTCCCAAAACACAGGATGTACTGCGGTGCCTACTGTGCGCGGCTCAGTACATCGTGTGAACATACCCTTATCTTTAAAAGCAAAATAAAACAAATGCACATACAGAAAAGTAAAGTGTGCACATTTTTGTCTGATGTGGTCAGGGACCAAAAGGGAATCAGAGAGAGCAGTCACATTTGGCTTTGAAACCTGAAAGCATCCAAATGTCCACCTTCCACACAAGAAGTGGTGCAGATCAGGTGGAGGGCCTTGTTATAAATTTTCCACTATGGCCTACAAATTTCACCGAACACCTCTGCATATGATGTTCATAATATAGTAAAGAAATAAGGCTTATTTTTGGGTAAAAACCAAGCACACTAATAGACTTCTGTTCCTCCCAACTGTTCATCTCATCATTACTTTATGAGGTCTGGTAAAAATTCTTAGGTGGATGCACACCTCATTGAATCACTGTGGGACCAAGCTAAATTTCTGGAAAAGGTATCAGCCCTTGTGTTTGGGCCAGAGATAGAGAAGTCTTGGACGCAGGAGTGTTTGGTGAGCTCTGAGTAGGTGATTTCTTCGTTAGTCACATGTACTCCTTGGAATTGTTTTCAATGTTTTACTTGATTTTGAAACTTTATCATGCAATAAATATGCGAAAAGGCGACTGGTGTCACTGACTTGTGTGGGATGTGCTGACTCGGGGCCATGTTTTCCTGTTAGCATATGTAGAACCTATAAAACTGAAGAAAGCAGCCAAATGAGGTGTTACTGCTTAATTACTGCACATCCTCTAGGCAAAATAATGTCAGCGGTTAAATGGAATTATTTTAATACATTATGGGGTTTATTAATACTGTAAATGGTTAGTATACTAAATAGATTAGGAAATTATTATTAAATTAGTCAAAAATATTCAAATGGAAAATTATGTAACTTAAATCTAAATCAGAATTGAGTCACTTTGTAAATCCTTTCCTTTACTTATTTTACACTGCTGATAAATTGCACCTGAACCTTCAGAGAACTTTTTAGTGTAAGCTGTTGTATGTATATAGGAGGTGTACCACTATTTCTGCCCATCATAGAATTATGTATATGGCACTTTCCACTAGTTTCTCCCTTTGCAGACTCCTTCTCGATTGGATGGAGAGTACTTGCTATAATGTCTTGAATACACATATTCATGAGATCCTGCTCCTCTATCTCTCTATAGCACAGCATGCATATAGCAGCAGCATAGAGGACATTATATATCAGTACAGAGCAGTGTAATCTGTGAATCGAGCACTGAGTTGAAATATAATACTAGAGCTTTTTCACGTCTCTGTGTTCTTCTCAGTCTCTTGTAAGTACAAGGGTAGGAAAGCGGATACATATAGTTAAATCCAGTAGTATTGTAAATTGCTAGAGGCAGAGACACCTAGGACGCAGGTGTGTGGTGTGAAAGTGATGTGGGCCTAGCAGTGGTGTATAGGGATCAGTAGTGTGCCAACAGAGAACCAGATAGACATACAGCTTTGGGGTCTTCAGACTTTTACTCACTCTCTGTTGCCAGTCAGCAGTAGGGCCTAGGAACACATTACCCTAGAAATGCTATACCTGGCAACCAGCTTCTCAGATCTACCAGCCTCTCTACTTCCTTCTTGCTGATAGTCTCTTCTTTACCTTCCTCTTCAGCCTGCCTCTCTTTTTTACTTTCGGTCTATTCTATACATTCTTCTTGGTCTCTCTCTCTCTCTGATTGTGTAATTTAGTCTCCTCTCCACTCAGACCAGGTGTAATTGGCCTTCACCTGCTCCCTTCCTACTGCTGGCTAGTCTGCAGGCAACTCCAGTTATGTTAAGACATCCAATTAACACTAACTAGAGAGTGACACTCCCCTTCCTTTTTTTCTAAAGCTTCCACCAGTAACCTCTTGATTGGCTGTAGGCTACACAGTGGTACTACCAGCAACCAAAGTGCAAAGTTATTGTGATCATCGTTATCAGTTGGGATGAGCGATTATAATTGACAAAGTTGAAATCGGCACGGTTTTTAGGTTGATCGGAAATTTCCGATCACGCAATATTTTAGGTGACAATCTGCGCCATTTTCGGCGCCTCCTGTCATTTTGGCGGCCAGCAAATCAGCTTAGAGCATAGAGCAGGGTTAGCTGGGTGTGCGACGTCATTACTGTGATGTGTATGGTTATCATTGACTGGAAAAATCACATGACCTCATTTTGCATAGAACAACCCTTCCTGTTCAGTATCAGTATTCATGTCTCTCCCCTAGAGCAAGACGTGTGCTAGGTCTCTCAATACAGCTCAGCCCAGAGACACATTACTTCTCTTTATTCATACAGACAACTATGCTTTTAGCTGTGAACATTAGAACTTAGGTAGATTAGAGATTTGTAGATATTAGTTACTTAGGCTGAGAATTTTAAAGGAGCATCTAGCGGGGGAAACAGCGGGGGGGGGGGGGGGGGCTGTGGCGAACACAGACAGACGGGACAGGTCTTTAAAGGGAGTGGGATATTGGTGCAGCCCAGACTGTGTTTAGAGTTTAGACCCGCATTGCAAGGGGTTTTTATTAACACTTTTTGGCCAGTTTTTTGGTGAAATATAACTTGTATGTTGTGCAGCCTGCACTTAAATTTGAATACAGCAATTTTTTAGTCACCGCAGGTGTACTTGATAGGTGCAAAACTCCACTTTTATTATCCGTATACATTTCAGATAGGTGTTTTTTTCACTTTGGCGCAGGCCAACTTTGTTCATAGATCCACCTTGCACTTAAATTTGAATACAGTAATTTTGTAGATTAGAGAATTTCAGCTCTTAGTTAGTTAGACAGAGACTTTTAAAGAAGCATCTAGCGCTGTACAGTGGAAAGAAGAGTGTATATTGTGCAGTCCAGACTTTGCTTTGAACCTGCATTGAAATGACATTTTTTTACCACTTTTTGGCCAGCAGACCTCGCACCTGAGGTGAAATTGTACCTTTTATTTTGTGTATCCCAGTTTTTTTCAAAGAGCCACCTTGTACTTACATTAGGATATAGAAATTTTCTAGTAACTGATGGTGTATTTCATTGGGGCAAAACCACCTTTTCTTATCCGTATAACTATTAAATAGTGTTTTTCACTTTGGTTTCAGCCCAGTTTTGTTCAAGAGCCACCTTGTACTCACATTAGGATACAGAAATTTTCTAGTAACTGTTCTTGTTTGTCATTGCTGCAAAAACGCAATTTTCATCCATTTACTTTTGAATAGTTTTATTGGGGTTGGTGAATCTCAGTTTGGCGCAGATAGCTCACTTGTATGATAGTTTGTTGAAAAACTATCAATTCCTATTCCTACTGGGCAGTTGTTAAATCCCTGGGACTGAAGGAAGAACATGTTGATTTGGTGTTATTGTTTTTCCCCCAGACGCATTTCACAGGTATTCCTAGAAACAATTCTGTTTCTAATCCTTTTTGGCTGTAAAAAAATTAGAGGGATTTAAGAAAAAGCTGTGATTTGCCATCTTTCATAAGGACTGTCAAAAACTCTTCCCATATTTTTTAGATTTTTTACCCTTTCTGCAAATGCGGGGGAAGCGAGCAAAGAGGGGTTTGGCCCATGGGCGGTAGAGGTCGAAAAAGGTGCCCCCTTTCAGTGGGCAAACAACACGCAAGCCAGCGGATCGTAGTTGAGGCCCGTCAGGCCTGTCATCCGGGGTCGGTCCCCTGTGAATCTCAGTAAAAAAAACAGGTGGGCAATCTGTTGTAAAAGGGTTTAAAGAAACCCGCATCCAGCAGTTTCCCCCTCCTCGTCCCCCCCATCCAGACCCCTTTTCCCCATCCTTTTTAATCTGGGGGTATGCGGTTTGGGGTCATGCGTTTTCTGCATTGTACTCATAAAAGAAACTTTTTTTTTCACCGCCAAAAAGAAATTCTGTAGCATAATTCATATCAAAGGTTAATTAAGCCTTTTTGTGTTTTTCTTTTCAGAAAAATACACGATTTTTTAAAAAGGGCAATACAAGTAAAATTTTTCGTGCCTTTGGGGAGCGCAATTTATATCCAAAGGGTTCCCCAAGCTTCTTAGGGGGTTCATTTGGCGAAAAATACAGGGGTGATTTATCTTTACAGATATCTTCATAAAAAACGGGCCTGTACATTATAGAAAAACATATGTCAAACGAGGGGTGGAGGCTCTTCCCCTGGAGTGCAGAGGCACAAACACCCAGGCCGGGGGGTCGCAGCACGAAAGGGACGTCGCAGCAGGGGTCATCGGTGAGGCCACAACTGCCGCGTCATCTAGCGGCCCGGTGTTGTTCAGAACCCCCTGGTTCTTGTTTGGTTGACTAGTTATCCCTTCCTCCAGATACATCGAAAACCCCCAGCCAAGAGTTGGTGGGAAGTCAACACAACCCTTAGTTGGCAGGGCCCCGGGGGCTGGTCAGGGGCCCTCATTTCCTAACCCGCCTCTTCCCATCGGTTCCCTCACCCAGAGATCTACTTGTGGTCTGCTAGGCCCCCTATATAGCGAGGATGAACAATTTGAGGAGGGCAGTCAGCAGCTACTTGGCAGCGAAGAAATGGGGAATTCCCCCCGCTTCTTGGTAGGCGGCAAAAATTGATGTTGAAAGTGGTGGGAGGTCATGTTGTGAGGGGCAGCCCCGCATACCAAGACCCCGGGGAAAGGGACAGCAGTGATATGAAATACAAATAGATGAGATGTAGCCGACCGCACTTGGGGCCCCGGGGGGGGTCAAAGGTTATCTCGTCGGAGAAGAGGGGTCGCTTGTGCGTCAGGCAGCAGGAAACCCCAATTGGGGCGTGTGGCCGTGGGTCCGCAGGGTAGCAGCCGTGGGGGGTCAGGAGCCAAGCGGCCCCCGGGGGAAAAAAAACCGTTCGAGGTCCAACAAAATAGCGGAACAGGGGCTCAGCGAGGAAACGGGGGGGAGTAGTCACTCAGTGCGGAGCGTTTGGGGGTTTAAAAACCATATCCCGGCGGTGTGGCATTCTTTGCTAAAAACCCCCGGAGGAGCCGAATATGGGGGTATGTAGAATCTGTAAGAGAAAGTGAAAGCGTGGCCAGGGAGCTAACGTTGGGACCCGGCCTGCGTCAAACACATGCAGCGTCACCATCCGGGGGCCTGGGAGAAACGTGGCTCAAATGTGGGTCCATCCTCCCGCCCCAGCAACAGCAGCGCAGCGCCCAGTGGTACGCATGCCATTGCAGATCAAGGCTCCACCCCCTCTGCAGAAGGGAGCTTTTTTCTCTTTGACTCATCTCCCGGAACAGAAGGTGGGCCAGCCCTTTAAAGCTTATCGGTTTTTTTCCAAGGTGCCCCGGCAGCGCAAAAGTCCGGGCTCTAAAGGTAGGGGCCATTTGCCCTTTATGGCCCATGGTGAATGTGTTCCGGTCCGGCACACCAACAATTTGGACGGGAGACGCCTGTTTCAAATGCTGCTCCGGCCCCAAATGTCCCCCTCCCCCTCCACCACCACCCCCATCTCAGCCCCCACAAGTACTGCTCCATCATACCACTGTGTGGGGCACAGGGTGTCACGCAGTTCTACACCGGGTTTTCCTCGGCAAACGAAGTCACACGGGGGAGGAACTGCTCCGTTCATGCAGAAAGAAATCGTGGGGGTGGCTTTTCCGCCCACTCAAATCAAACCTGGTGACGGACAATGGGAGGAACATGGTGCCCCGCGCTGCCCCGGGGGGGAGGCCCATGCACCCTGCTGGGCACTGTTCAATCGGGTTTGTAAAAAAGGTTCCCTGAAGTCTTCCCCACCATCTTAGAACATTCAAAAAAAAAAATGGCGGGAAACTGGCATGAAACTTTATCCATTCGTACAAACCCGGGAAACCCCTCCTCGGTTCGGGGCAGAACGGCCCCCCCCAAAACTCTGAATGGATGTTTCCACCCGTTCGAATTCCGCCTGCACATGTTGGACCGACGTATGAACGGGAAAAAGGCCCTTTTAAACGATTTTTTGATGACCCAGGGGGACAGAAGTACCCCCCTGTGAAATTTTTGATGTCAGCCAGTGGCAGCTCATGCGTGACATCTGCCATTTGTTGGGGCCCATTCGAGGAGGCGACGTTATATGTCACGCCGGATACGGGTGAAAAGTCATTTCCCCGCTTATGTCCCGGAACAGATGCGAAAAAAAATTTCTGGGCAGGGGACTGGGGAGTGGGGGGACTAATCTCGTGGCCCCATGAGTCCGGTGGGGGCTGAATGGAGGAGGAGGACTTGGAGCAGAAACTTGTCTGGTGAAATGATATTTTCACCCCGGTGACAAGAGAGGAGGGGCAGGAGCAGCTGGAGGAGGTGGTGGGGATGAGGAAGCAGGCAGATGACCCCAAGCACCGTGGGAGATAAAGGGGAAATGGAGGCAGGGACCCCCGGAGGGACTTGTGCAATGGCCCCTAGCATGCTTATTTGCCTGGGGTAGTGACAGCCGAATGTAGCTCCGGCGAGGGGTGACTTTTTGGTCTCCACCTATTTGGGCCCTCCTACCCCGGGCCAAAATGGGGGCCTTTTTTCCCGCTATTGAGAGGGGAGGACAAAATCAAATCTTAGGGAAATCCCCCGTAATCAGTTGGCCGCTGCCTATGTCGGATCGTCCCTCCCCTGAAGTCTGACCGGGGGGGCTCCTCCGCGCCCCCGTATACGCCCCCGGGCTGTGGGGGAAGGGGGGGGGGGAGGAGCAGTAGCATCCATCAGCAGAAAACCAAAATCTGGAGTCATGATGAGCGCTTCCTTTACCCGCCCAGTGAGGAGGGTAGTCGCCGAAACAGCAGGGACCTGGGCTTCCCCCGAACCAAAAGGTGGGGGCCCTACTTGGACGCACTCTGCCACCCCTTAGAAGATCCGGGGACTATGGCACCCAAAAAACTGGATGTGGGGCCGCAATTGTCGAGTTTGCAGTGGAGAAAGCTGCCCTCCCCCGGCCTTTAGTGTGGATCAGAGCGGGTGTTAGTGCGGCGGGGGGCCATGTTACCCCGAGGGGAACCCCCTTTTAAAAGGGAAATGTGGAACGACTGCCTTTGTCAAATGAATAGGCGTGGACGGCCAGGATTTCCACAAATAATCCTTTGGGTCAGACTACATAGCCCTGACGCCTCACCCAACTGTGAGAAATGGATCTGGGGTTTAAACTCCTGCCCCAGCCCCTATTCTGATGCCGCCCCCGCCTGATGCCCCAACACTGCGAAGTTTCTCATCTGCCCCCAACACTTTACCCGGACTGGTATTGCCACCCACCTCCACCCCTGTGTCATTTGCCCCTGTCTGACCTCATGCGCTGTGTGGTGCTGCCGTGACCTACACACTGTTCATTGTGCCCCTCTGTGGCCTACTCCCGTTTTGCCCCCCCAGAATGTCATTGGGCATGCCTGACCTCATACTGCTGCTCCCGGGGAACCTACACACTGTGTGATTGTGCCACGTTGCCTCATGCTGCTCCTGGGGCTGCTGCCGTGCCTACACACTGTGTCTTTGCCCCAACTCTGTGGCCTATCTGTTTTTGCCACCTCCAGAAGTGATTGTCCCCCTGTCTGCCCCCCCCTCTGCTGCGGCTGTGGCTGCTGCCGGACCTCCACACGTGTCATTGCCCCACTCTCTGACCTCATGCTGCTGCTGGGCTGCTGCGTGACCTACACCTTTGTCATTGCCCCACTCTGTGGCCTACTCCTGTTTTTGCCCCCTCCAGAATGGTTTGTGCCACTGTCGCCCTTTCTTTTCTGCTGCTGTGGCTGCCCCCGTGCCCCTACACACTGTGTCATTGTGCCACTGTCTGACCTCAGCTGCGCTGTGGCTGCTGCCGTGACCTACACACTGTGTCATTGTGCCACTCTGTGACCTATTCATGTTTTTGCCACCTCCAGAATGTCATTGTGCCACTGTCTTTTAAAAAATATTAAAAACAAATAACAACAAATTGTTAGTATACATAACACCACTAACAAAATATTGTTGTTAGTAACACACATTTAAAACCATTATTACCACATAACAGGTTTTTTTATATCTCTTATTCTCTTTTGTTATTTACAACACCTATAAAAATAAAGCAGAGATAATTATTTACATTAAAGTTTGCCAGACAATAACAGGATACAAGTTGTCTCTTAGAACCCTGCATGACCAATCATAGTCCACTAATATAACCAGTATCAACCATATTATTAGAATCACCTTACCAATATGTAATATTATACACCCATCAAAAACCCCCATGAATACCACAAAACCCAACATTTCCCATTAGTTTGAATCTATTCTTAAACCCATATTGATCATTTAGTATGGCATTATATAGGTACACCTAACCCGGAAAAAAGCGGATAGTTTACAAATTATCCCCCAATAAAGAATTAATTCCCCATTTTTGATCTAATTATAGGTGGATATATCAATTTACCCCGATATTTCGCGGTTTCCGGGGTATTACATTAGAAACAAATTTTGAAAACAAAAGTTCCCCCTCTCTTACCTGCGGCGCATTGTGCTGTAGTTTAAATGAAACCGGAACTCCGGACTAGTACATCGCGCGAGTTTTTATAGAACCCGCGCATGCGCAGTCACACGCCATTAGTTGACATGGAGTATGGGGAACTCAGGCGTGTGAAGCGCATGCGTCATCCACGTCATATGGGATCTATCTAGGGATCATTTACGGGTACAAAGAACCGCTTGAGTCATGCAATAACGATGCCCGGAGTCTATGTAAGCAATTCAAACTAAATCAAGGATAAAGAACAGTGATCATGGAGCCCCAGATAATGATCTATTCGATGTCAAAATAATCACAAAACGGGGGTATAGATTTTATAAATGTCAGGATCAACCCGATTATAGTGACACCTCTGCCTATCTAAGGTAGATATATAAATGATCCGGCTGATCGTATTGTCTCTTACTAAGGATTATTCTAAATGCACAATAATACTGCATATATGATATCCCATCATTTTAACATGATGCCCCATAAGTAGTGACTATAACTCCCTTACCACATCATACATGGAATTAACAGAGGATTGTGGGAGACATTCACCGACGTATACATATCCACATATGTCAATCTAGTCTCATCCCTTCAAAAATGAAGAAAATGGATGTTGTATTAGCTTAAGATGTCCTTCCTCAGTAATACTGAATACCGTTCTCATTGTATGTGATTATGTGAAAGGAAAAACCTCCATTTCCATTCTAACCATCTAGGCATCAACAATTTTAAATCCCAACTTCTAAAAAATTTCTTCCAACATCTAATAAATGAAAATAAAAAACGGTTTGGGGGGGGGTGGTGGGAAATTTTTGATTTTTTTAAAAAAACACCAAAAAAAAAAAAAAACAATAAAAAAAAAAAAAATCAAAATTAAACTCCCTATTGAGGCCCTTGGGTTTAATGTCTCCAATTGGTGAATCAATAGGGATTCTCTTTGTTTCAATTATGAGGCACTATCCCCTCCTCGACCGTGGCTATCTTTATGGAATCGACTAACTGATATCTTGAGTTGTGAAAACATTATTGGTCTTTTCTATAAGTGTGCTGGGAATTTGGCTAAAAGTAAAAAATTTTCCTTTTTTTCTTTTTCCCTCCCCTGGGTGGGATTGGGGGGGGTTCGTGGGAAAATTTTTTATGGGTTTTTTTAAAAAGGTGGCGAAAAAAATTGCTGGCGGGGGTCCCCCTTTTTTTCGGGCCCCCCCCAAATTACCCCCACCGGGGCTTGGGGGGGTTTGGGGGTCTTTTATTTTTATTTTCCCCCCCAAAAAAAAAATCGTGTATTGCGCAAGTTGGGGGGGGGGGGGGTTGAGGGGCGTGGGGGGTGTGAACCGGGCCCAACGGATGGGGAGGAAACAACTTTTATGGAACTCATGTAAAACCACAAAAGCGAGACTCGCAATGGGTAAAAAAAAGTTAAAAACTGAGGGTGGTCTTTTAAAATTCCTTTAAATTTAATTCCCTTTTCCCTTTTTTTTTTAATAAAAACCCCCCCGCTATTGTTTGGGGGGTTTGTTGGGGGGGGATGGGGGGTTTTTTTCAAACAAAAAAAAAATTTTCTCTACTATATTTTCATATTTTTGTGGAAAAAAAAAACAAAGTATTTTTGGGGGGGGGGGCGGTCCAAAAACAAAATAAAAAAACCAAAGAGGGTTGGGGGTGTAGAGGCATCCCAAATTGGGGGGGGGGGGGGGGAATGGTTTTAACTGTTTTCTGAAGATTGTTAAAAAAAAGTCTGTCTAGGAATTTCGTCAGGCTACCCACCATCTGCTGGACACACTTTCCAGTAGATTCAATGATCTCTGATAGCAAGATGATATGGAGGGAACAGAATTCTTCAATGTTGGATAGGCCTGATGAACAATCGACAATTTTTGCGAACAGCTCCTTGTACTTTTTGTACAAAGGGATGATATGTGGTAACGCATACCATACGTTTAGGTTTCACATCCTTTACTCTTTCTGTGCTGCCTACTTCTTTTCTATGGGCTCTCTCATCCTCCAGTAGGGAATCCGGATATCCTCTATGTTGAAATCTGTCAGACATCTCTCCTATACGGATGTCACATAAATCCCTATCTGAGACAATCCTGTCCACTCTCTGAAACTGAGATCTAGGTAAAGCCTTTTTAACGGATTTCGGATGATTACTACTGTATTCCAAGAGGCTGTTGCGATCCGTAGGTTTCTGATAAAGATCGAAATGCAACATGCCTCTAGTTCCTTCTTAACCAGTGTGTCAAGAAGTTCCACCTCAATAGCACTGAAGTTGATAGTAAAACTCAATTCTGGATAAATATTGTTTAGGAATTCCATGAATTCCAGAATGGAAGACTCTGGGCCCCCCCATATGCAAAAAATGTCATCAATGTAGCGAACCCATAATTTAGCATGATTTTGATACAAAAAATATAGTATAGATATAGGTTTCTTCCACCATCTGACATATAAGCATTCGATATGGGGGGCCATATTGGGGGAAGCCCATGGCAGTCCCTCTCCTTTGGATGTAAAAATCATCACCCAAAGAGAAAGAAATTTCTCCATATAATTGGAGCAAATCATAGGAAATATCTCTCTGTTCAGAATTCAAATCAGACCATCTCTCCAGTAGTTTTCTCGTAGCTCCAATACCTTTGACATGTTCAATCGAAGTATAAAGGCTATTGACATCTAGTGTCAATAAATAGTCGCCCTTATCCAATGACGGAACAGTTATTATTTTATCTCAAGAAATCATTAGTATCGAGAAAGAGAGGACTTAGTCTTGCGGGACTTATGGTGATAGTAACTTATCTAGAAAAATTGCTAAGGGGAGACAAAACTGATTCCGTCGATGCAACAATAGGGCGGCCTGGTGGATTGTTTAGCCTCTTATGTATTTTAGGTAATACGTAAAATACCGGAATAATAGGATTTTGTTTAGTTAGATAGTTAATAACAGAGATGTCAATAACCTTCCTCTTCGAGTATATCAATAGTGTAGACGCAATACGTTCTTGTATCCTTCTCTCTGGATTATATGGTACTCTCTCATAAGTTATAGTATCCGCAAGTTGGCTTTTAATTTCCTGTATGTAATTCTCCTTATCACATGATAACGATGCACGCCTTTATCAGCCGGGCTTGATCGTTACATTGCAATTATTCTGGAGAGATTCAAGAGCCATCCGTTCCTCTGATGTGATGTTAGACAGTATTTTAATTTGCGCCTGTTTTGCTTCCTATCAAAATTTTTTCAATCTCAATCTGCGTTGAGTGTTATATATTTGTTCAACGGATGATTATTCTTGGTGGCCATATATTTGCTCTTATTGAATAGACCCAAATATTTAACTCTTTTCTTTCCCTTTTTTACCCGATATTGGATCTTGGTCTATGGGTTCTATAGCCATAACATCAGAGAACTGTACCTTGAGTCGGACTGATCTGAAGAATCTTTGTAGTTCTTGTTCCAATAGAAATGTGTTAAGGGGGCATGTTGGAACTAAGGATAATCCCTTTTGTAATAGGGAAATCTCCGTAGTGAGACTAGATTAATGGTGGAAATATTTACAACAAGTGAGTCTCTCTTACCTTTGACCGAGTCTGTATGTTGGTGGGCATTAGAGCCCTTCTTGCTCCTCCCCCTCCTCGTTTGCCTCGATTTCTGCTGGCCCTGCCTCTGCCTTGTCCTAAAAAAAAGTTGATCTCTATAGCAGGAAGCAGAAGTATCGCTCTCAGAAGATGAATTATGGTCATAGCCCGTATGTATATATCTATCTCCATAGGACCTATCCCATTGCCACCTATAAACAAGGTTTTTAATTGGGTAATGCTCTCTTGCTAAGAGCGCACACCTCAAGAACTTTTTCCTTTTGTTAGATTCTATGAATTTCTTATGTTCATCAATCATTTTTTCAGTTTTAATTTTAATATTATTCCAGTCCTCTTCTGGAGTACTAGATGCTAATTGTTCTTCTATACAACTAATTTTTTCATTTAATTCATCAATGGATTTATGCAAGATTTCCACATTAAGTAGCATAATGTCCAATGAGCATTTATTAAGAATGCCTTTAAATCTTGACTGAAAGTCCACATCATCCTGAAAAAGAGTGGGACGTAGATGGCAACGGAGACCTCGCGGAATACGGTTATTCCTATAATATTCCATCAATGTACTGCAATGTAATTGATGTGCAACCAACTTTCTTTTCAGTCGTTCATAGTCCCTTGCTTTAAATTCGTGGTGTGGGACATGCAAAAAATCCGTAGACAACTGCATCCTAGACATGATTTGTTGAGCCATGGTATCATCGTAAGAAAAGCCTTGTGCCATTGTATCGGTGCTCAAAGACAAAAAAATACAACATAATATACAAACAATCCATTTTCTTATTTTTTGAGAGGGATGTGACTAGATTGACATATGTTGTGTTAATGTTACGTCGGTCGAATGTCTCCCACAATCCTATGTTAATTCCCAATTATGATCGTGGTAAGGGAGTTATAGGTCGCTACTGTATGAGGGCTCATTAATTGTTAAAATGATGGGATTTCATATATGCAGTATTATTGTGCATTTAGAATAATCCTTAGTAAAGAGACGATACGATCAGCGGTTCATTTATTTATCTACCTTAGAATAGGCAGAGGTGTCACTATAATCGGGTTGTTCCTGACATTTATAAATCTATTCCCCGCGTTTTGTGATTATTTTTGACATCGAATAGATCATTATTGGGGATCCATGATCACCTCGTTCTTTATCCTTGATTTAGTTTGAATTGCTACATAGACTCCGGGGCATCGTTATTGCAGTGACTCAAGCGTTCTTTGTACCCGTAAATGATCCCCTAGATAGATCCCATATGACTGGATGACGCATTGCGCTTCACTCGCCTGAGTTCCCCATACTCCATGTCAATAATGGCGTGTGACTGCGCATGGGGGTTCATAAAAACTCGCGCGGGATGTTACTAGTCCGGAGTTCCGTTTCATTAAACTAAGCACAATTGCGCCGAAGGTAAGATGTGGGGGAACTTTTGATTCATCAATTGCCTTCTAATGTGATATCCAGGATAACCGCGAAAATATAGCGGTATAATTTATATATACACCGATAATTTATTTCTAAAATGTGGAATTAATTTTTTATTAGGGATAATTTTTAAAATATCAGCTATTTCCCGGTGTTAGGTGTATCTTCTATATAATATGCCCTACTATGATCAAATATGGGATTTAAGAATAGATTCAAACTATATGGGAAATGTTGGTGTTGTGGGACTCATTCATGGATGGTTTTTGATGGGTGTATAATATTACATATTGGTAAGGTGATTCTAATAATATGGTTGATACTGGTTATATTAGTGGACTATGATTGGTCATGCAGGGTTCTAAGAGACAACTTGTATCCTGTTATTGTATGGCAAACTTCAATGTAAATAATTACTCTTCTGTCATTGTATTTTTATAGGTGTTGTAAAATAACAAAGAGATGAATAAGAGATATAAAAAACCTGTTATGTGAGTAATAATGGTTTTAAATGTGTGTTACTAACAACAATATTTTGTTAGTGGTGTTATGTATACTAACAATTTGTTGTTATTTGTTTTTATTATTTTTTAGAGATTCAGTTGAAAAAGGTCCATTTAGGGACCGAAACGTACCAAGAGTATGCGAATCTAAAGAGAGATATATATAAAATGGAAATATATTGATTTAATTTTTAATGAAACCGGACATTTTTCATGTTACTCAATAAAGTTTTTTGCAAAAAGAAATAATTAATACTGGTGTGCAACCTTTCTATGTAAAAATTTACTGTTGATTTTTTGGTTGGCACCCAACTATACACCGGATAGAGTGCCAAAGACGATTCTCTCTACAAATTGTGCCACTGTCTGACCTCATGCTGCTGTGGCTAGTGCCGTCACCTCCACACTCTGTCACTAAATGTTGCACCTGAGCCCTCAGCTTGTTTTTTTTCCAGCTGTTGCTGCCATGACTTTATCGGGCTACATTCCCCCCTTCAGTTTTTGGTCGTTTTGCCCCCGTAAGTGCCCAGGGAATTTTAGAGTGAAGCGATTCTAAGAGCGGGGGGCAGTCATGTGACGTTCATACTAAAACACAACATTGTAAAGAAGACCAAACCAAGCTTTCCCCCTGCATATTTAAGCAATGCCACAACGTTCTAACAGCACCCTGCAGGCTCTGTGCAGCCTGGAAATAGCTGTTTTTAACGTGATTCGTGCCAAGTAATTCGGAACGAAGTTATTTTTTGCGGAAAAAATTCGGCGAAGTTAACGAAACGAATTTCGGGAAATTCGCCCATCTCTATCTGTGGGTCAGACAGGTTTAATGGTCATGCTGCGGTACAGGACAGGGATAGACTATGTCAAGTTCAACTAAAATGGTGGTTGAAAGACTCCTTTTTCCGGCACTTTTTAATCTGTGGGTCAGACACTTTTGGGTCTGCTGCGGTCCAGGGATAGTAAATAGTCTGTGTTTTTTCTGTGACTCTTGTTGCCTAATTGTCTTGCCTAAGATGTAGCACGTATCCAGTTTACTGTTGTGGATGTTAATTCCAGTTTCTACAGCCCTGTTTGGGTGTAAGAATGAAGGTGTTGTTCCTCCCCCCATAGACTTTAATGGTCATCGCCGATAATCTGTTATCGACTATCGGAAATCGTCATGATAATTGTCGATATCGACTATCGAATTGATAACGGTAGTTGATACAATCGCTCATCACTAGTTATCAGCAATATATAACACAGAAGTGCCAATAAAATAGTCCATTTATATAATTCTGATAACGATGATAACAATATCTTTGCACTCTGGCTACTAGTGGTACCACTGTACCACTATACCACTATATATATATATATATCCATTAATATATGTATAGTATTAGTTTATATGGATTAAAAATATATAAAAATATAAATATATATATTTAAATATATATATAATTATAATATATATATAATATAAAATATAATAATATAAAATAATATATAATCCATTAGTTAAACATTGTATAATACATATGTACACATGGATAATTTTGTTGGCACTCATGCTCTAAAGAAAGAAAAAACCACAATGGTCACTGAAATAACCTAAAAGCTACAAAAGTAATAGTAAATTCATATTTACTGAAAATCAACTAATTGAAATCTGGCATTGCTAATGAATTGTGATTCAAATGAAAACATTTACTAAACAAACTCATAAAACAAAAGGGATGTTACCCTTAACTTAACATTTTGTTTCACAACCTTTTAAGGCAATCACTCCAAATAAACAATCTGTAACTCTCAATGAGATTTCTGCACCTGTCCACAAATATTGATCGCACTCCTCGTGAGACAACTGTTCCAGGTGTATCGACTGTGAAGGTGCCTTCTCCAGACTGCTCCTTCCCCAGTTGCTCAATAGGATTTAAATCAGGGCTCATAGAAGCCACTGATTGACCATTCTTGGATATTTTTAGCTGTGTTTTGGGTCATTCTCCTGTTGGAAGACCCATGAAGACCCAGGTTTCTGCCACTGGGCAGCACATTTCGCGTCCAGAATGCCTTGTTAGTCTTGAGATTTCATTGTACACTGTGCAGATTCAAGACACCCTGTGCCGGATTCAGCAAAGCAGTGTGACAGTAGCCGAGTATGTGGACCCTCTGGATTGCCAGGAATAATTATGTAGACCACACCGGGAGCGGAGTCTAAGAAGCCCCACGGTATTCACCAGAGCCCACTGCAAGTATGATTGGACTTGGATGCTGGGGACTCCTATTTTGCTACCTCTGACGTTACGGCTCAGGGTGACAGACAAAGCACTGGACATAGGACTACTGGAACAGGCAGAGGTGATGGGTCTTAAACAGGTGCAATCATAAAATAGTAGCATAGTCCTAGGCAGGTAGCAGACTGGCGTAACAGCAAATATCAGCAGAACAGGTAATACTGGAATCAAGACAACAGTAAACACAGGTAATAGACAGCAACTAGAGGTCAGGATCAATGTGGAAACATCAAAGGTCAGGAAGTTCCTTAAATCCCAGGTAGTGAGTGGTCATTGGCCCTGTAATTGAGTACTGTCTCTTTAAATCTCAGCGAGTCGGCACATGCGCACCTTAGGGTGGGAACGCGTATGCGCAGGAGGCTGGCAGCAGCGAGGACCGGAGCACAGAGTACACACTGTGAGGATGGTCAGGGGCTGCAACAGGGACACTGGCACATCTGAGGTCCCAACCTGGGAATGCGGCGTGGACCGTGACAGTAACCTCTTTCTTCTTTCGTGCTCGCTGAATTGTTTGGGAAATAATGGAAACACAAACTGGAGTGCTATCTTGACTTTGGGGGGCCACAGCAGGGACAACAGAGGTGGGCAGCAGAGGGAGAGGTTTCAGGCAGCGTGAGTGGCATTACTGGCCCCAATGGATAACCTCACCCGTTTTCCAATCCAACGTTGGAGCGTTAAGCTGTAGCCACAGGAAACCCAGGAGAACTGTAGCAGAGGAACAAGAAACAACATCGAACAAGATCTTCTCTTTGTGGGACCCCCCAACCTGTGGAGTCAGTGACTTGCTATGGAACAAAACAGGTTCTTTCAGAGTTTTCCCACTGTTGGAGGAAAATCACAGAGGCTTTTCTAGATGGAAGACAGACAGGTGGTATTTGGAGCGATAGTAAATGCAGCAGACAGCAACCTGAGATCAGGATCAATGTGGAAACATCAACAATCTGACCCAGAGAAAAAGCAGGAAGTTCCTTAAGTCCCAGGTGGTGAGTGGTCATTGGCCCGGTAATTAAATGCTGTCTCTTTAAAAGTCAGCAAGTCAGCGGACACATGCACCTTAGGGAGGATGCATGCACACACAGGACGCGGGCAATATTGAGGACTGGAGCAGGAGCAAGGAGAAATGAGTACACACTGAGAGAGTGGTCAGGGTCACAACAAGGACACAGGCACATCCGCGGTCTGGACTGAGGACCGTGGCGTGGACCATGAAAAGCAGCCCCAAAGCATAACTGAGCCTCCTTCATGTTTCACAGTAGGTACAATGTTCTGTTCTTTGTACAATTCATTTTTGGATCTGTGAATACAGAGCTGATGTGACTTACCAAAAGCTCTAGCTTTGTTTTTGGTTTGTCAATTTATATCTTGGAAAATTCAAGTCTCGCATTTTTATGATATACTTTCAACTACGACATGGTTTGCACCTTAGTCATCTTCCATTAACGGGACTATCCAGGGCTATCTTTTTATTTGTTATAGGGCTCACAACTATATTATATTAAACTTTGTAATTCATACTTATTAAAAATTATTTACCTGTCCTGCTGTGCAGAACCAAAGAGACCTATCCTTCCATCCCCCTATCTCCTGCAAACCATGTGATATTTCTTGCTCCCATGGCCTCAATGAACATTACAGCACACTGAGTGGGTGTACTTTGAAGCCAGGCTCAGCTCAGGAACACTCCCTTGTAGTGGGTGCGACCTGAGCAGAGAACTATCAGGTTGCATTCACCCTTGCCAGCCTGTAGTTTGAAAGTGAATAGAAGTAAAAATGAGGACTGTATCTTTGTACAGTTTACATAGTGACTCATGAGTCCTAGCTATCTTCATCATCCTAATACAGAGCTGAGGGGAAAGGGCGGGGAAGGTACACACTAATGTCTGCACAAAAACCCCAGCAGTAACAACTTTTCAATATAAATGCTGTTTATAGTGTTCTATGAAATATTTAAACTCCCATATAACCCTTTTAAGTCTACCTAGCAAAGACAGCAATGGATGGTGCAATTTGACGCTGATGTACCTTGATCTTGGAGTTTATCTCTAATCTCTTTGGGAGATGCACTGGGCTCTTTGGTTATCATTTGCCATGTCTTCAATGTGTCATCAAATTTTCTCTTGCTTCCACATCCAGGAACGTTGGCAACAGTCTCTTAGGCCTTACATTTCTGAATAATATGTGCAACTGTAGTAACAGGAACATCAAACTGTTTGGAGATGGTCTTATAGCTTTTACCTTGCATGCTTGTCTATAATTTTCTTTCTAACTTCCTGGGAAAACTTTCTCCTTGGCTTCCTTTGATCCATGTTTAGTGCGGTGCACACCATGATACCAAACAGCACAGTGACTACTTTCTACCATCCTTTAAATAGGAAGACTGACTGATTACAAGTTTGAAGACACCTGTCATGCTAATGACAGAGCACACCTTAGTTTAACATGTCCCTATGGTCAAATTATTTTCAATTTTCTAGGGGTACCATCATATTTTTCCAGGTCGGTTTCATTATTTATTTTTTTTGATTGAACCACAAATCAAACATCTGATTTTCAATAGTAGATTTTCAGTCAATTTAAATTCTGTATTACTTTTGTCAGTTTCAAGTTATTTCAGTGATGATTGTGGATTTTTCTTTCTTTAACGGAAGGTTACCAACAATTTTGTCCATGTGTGTACATTCAAGAGTAGAAGCACATTCTACAGTATCAGCATATAATCAGATACTAATATCATACTGACACAGTTTTTACATACAATATGATTATGATTGGGTTTGTTTTCCAAGAAATGGGATGCAGCATTATAGTAACGGCTTTTGGGGAAGTG